>JAZGTH010000072.1:5812500-5847500 GCA_036877525.1 Chromobotia macracanthus | reverse complement strand
GAGCTCAGGGAGCTTTCGTTGTAGAAACACAACAGGTCGTGTGGCTGCAGGCGTGGAAATCTAATTCGTTTGGTGTGTTCAGCATGTTCTCTGCACAATGTCTGTGTGGACACACCCAGAACTTCAGTGCTTTTGGCAAAACAATGTGTTGCATCAATGTGATTGACTCATAAGGTCCATGATGACACACTGATGAAGCTTTTTTTCAGTGTTTAATTTGCTAGTTTATCTGTTCCTCAGTGATTGTCTGTTGATGTTGTTGTGACTTCCTGTAGCATCTCAGACTTTAACTGGCATGTTGTCGTCCACGTACAGCGTCTCATTACCGTTCGTTAACTCTTCCTGTGGTTGGAAATATCACAGCCTGCTTTATAAATAACACACGTGTTCTGGAATGTTCCTGCACGCTGGAGAAAAGATCTAATGGAACGTGTGATGGACAGGAATGTATATAATGTCTTTTGAGGGTGTGGACCTTGAAATCAATTGATAATGCAGCAATTTGAATTTCTGAAAGGTCACACAGCCCCGCCTCCCTGGAATTTGATTGGTCTATTGGCTGCAGCAGCATCTCTGGTGCTCAGTGACCCTGTACGACGGGAGGGCAGGTGACGTTACTCATAATTTCTAAAATGGTCACAGTTCAGGCGTGGGACATTCCACACAGACCCCCGGACTCTGATCCGGCCCTCTGGACTGTTTGTATTTGGATTGTTCTGGGTTTTACTGGGGTTTTACCTCAACAAAAACTGCCCACCCACAAGCTCTTAAAATACCCCTCCCTCCAAACCTGTCACCTCGATATAAATAGAGTTTGCTCTTTTGTGTTATCTACACTTATGAGATATGTTTAGACTGTGAACCATCCTGTCCCCAGGCTTATTTAGAAAAGCCTGTAATGTTTTCCAGATAAATCTGATTCACAGGTAGACCTAAATCTACGCTGTTCTTTTCTGTCTGCCAAAATTATGATTCTCAAGCCTTTTCGTAAATCTGATTTGGTTTCTCTGTCGTTTAGCATTACGTTGTGTTTTCTCAAAGGAAATATAGTTTGTCCAGCTGATTTGTTTGTTGAGTTTTCACTGTTGACTTTAGATTACACAGGAAATAGTACGTCTGACTAAATATTGCAGTTGACACAACTTTATTTGACTCCCGGCGTCAGAGGTTGTCCAGACTTCTCTCTGCAGGTCCTGAGAAGTCTGCGTTTAAGTGTCAGACTTCAGTAGATCATGTTTTGGTTGCCTGTTTTTTTCTGCATGTAACTGTAAGAAACACAGACTTGATAAATGTCTTTCCCATCCAGTGACATTAATGTGCTGGAACTGTTGTGTTGTTTCTCAGGCTGTGATTTGGACTCTTCTCAAACCTTCCTGTGAGCTGACCCAGCGGATCATGAGTAACACTTACAGCGTGTCCCTGATGGGTCCATCACCCTGGGGCTTCAGACTGCAGGGCGGTAAAGACTTCAGCATGCCCCTCACCATTTCCAAGGTGAGTGTCTGTTTCCACAACACAAACTCTCCGATCTGTTTTACAAGAAGCTTCATAACGTTGAACACATCTTCCTCAGACAGACCTCATGAAACACTCCATCAGCTCAGTTTTTACTTCCTGTCTTGGTGTGCTTTATTTTAAAAGAGAGCGTTTTCTTACCTCACAGCCATGAAGCTCAGTGACTGGCTGCTTGCTGTTTCTAGTCGATGACGGGTAGCGTAGGAGACGGACCGCAGAGCATTTTGTTATTTTAGAGCATTTCCTGGAAAAGAAAACCGTTGTAAATCTGTAAATGCGTGTCTGCTAAAAGTTATTTTTGGTTTTTGTCATCTTGTTTGAGATCACTAGCATACAGATGACCTTTGATGGGCCACTGTTGTTTTCATCTGTTGTTTAGCTGTTTTTATCTCTCATACTCATGCTGTTAGAACACTGTGTGTTTGTCTCACCTTATCGCAGACTATTTAGATGTCTTCATGTTTTCAGGGAAGGTTCCAGGTGCTACATACAGAAGAAGAACTAGAACACTTGCTAAAAAAGTGAATTCAAAAGCACCTTTGCTGTTCTGGGCTAATGTCTCTTACTGCAGGCCATGCAACCGGCAAGCTGAACTGAAGTCCTGTTTTCTTGTTTAATATCCTGTTTCTTAGAAATTTGTCACATTGTAAGTCACATGGGTCATGACCACTGTGTCATGTTTACTTTAATGTTAATGTCTTATGAAAGGTTATTATTTTTAATGTTTAGAGGTTGTATTACCAAACAAACCACCAGCAAACCAAACATGTGTTTGAGGCCGAGTTCATTGCCACAGGAAATAAGGAATCTCTAAGGAAGACAAAACATTAATGTATTTGTTGGTTGCTGGATGTGGTTTTTGCCATAAAAGTGCTCCAAAAAAATGTTCTGCTTAAACACAGGCCATCTGGTTCCTGTAACGGCCTTACTTCCTGTTGATCTTATCATCTATGAATAAGGGCAGGACGGCCTCAGATGCTGTCTGGTGTTCCTCACCTGGCTTCCACATGCATCACTGGACTCAGAGGTGTGTAATGTATCATCAGAGCTGCACTGCTGAAACTCCAGAGGAGGCTCTAAACCCCTGGAAGCTCAGTGCCCATAAATCTGAGCTCAGCTTTGGAAGTGGACACCGGTTGGCTTGTGTTGAGTGAGAAGATGTTGGCATGGCCTCTCTGAGCGGAGAATAAGCCATTCTCTGATGAATGCTCAGAGCTGCCTGGATGTACAAACTGTATTTCTGTTGTCAGTGTGGGTAGGGTTGATCTCTTAGGCAGATCTCTTTTAACCTTTTGCTCTGCGCATCAGTAGCCTTTAATGAACGGTGACGGTTCTGGCTTCCATCAGTGCTGGGGTATCAGGATGTTTATGTCCTTTGTTATCTGACGGTACATTTCCAGTGGTGATGGAGCAACTTCGAGATGATCACAGAAGAAAGGCCCACCCAGGGCTCAGACGCTCCTCTGGGCGTCACCGTCATGATAGACCCTTTTATGGGATGGTGGTTTGGCTCTCTGGGCTCCAAGTGGAAAGTGTGACCTCGCGTTTCATGCACGTCGTTGTGTAATGACGGGGAGTATCAAGTCCTGGCATGGGTTTGAGAAACTAACCAACCCTGCCATACCTCGCCCACTCCTGCCCAGCTGAAAGATCTCAGAGATAAGCATTGCGGATGGATGGATTTTCTGCTGGAAGTATTAATAAGGCCTGTGGATGTTTTTTCAGGGCTCCAGAGGGGCATGGCATTTTAGTATAGAGCATAGAGTTTTAGTGTTTCCTGTGATGGAGGTGTGTGGTGAGGTATGGGAGCCGTTGTGCCCTCTTTTGAAGTGTTCTTGGCACCCTGAAGGGTTGAAGGACATGTGGAACGACACAAGCAGAACCGTGACGTTCTGCCCACTGCAGTCCGGCCCAATGGGACATAATGACTCTTCCTGTTAGAGGAAGTTATTTATACTCCGGGCAGCTGAGAGGGGGAGATGCAGGGACCCACATGAGCAGTCTGGGACCAAGATTAATCTGTAATGGAAAACCAGGAGAAAAAAAAAGTGGAGCGAGATCTTTCGTTTCACATCTTTTTCCTTATTTGGTAATGCTGCTTATTTGGAGCATCTGAGCTTGAAGGAAATTATCTCAGGTTACTTTTGATTCATACAGGAAGATTTTCCTGTGACGTCACAAGTTCTGTGTTCAGCTATTGAGCCGTATTGAGTTTTAGCAGCAGAGTGACTGAGGGCCTGTATGGATGGCTGGTGCCGCACCCTGGATCTGTTCTGACCTGAAGCTCTGGCTGCAGTTGAACAAACACTTGTAGACACGCTTTATGAGTTTCATGCCAAGACAGGCTGCCAGTCAGAACTTGAGTTCTGCAGGACTCTGGATGTCACAAATGCTTTCATCACAAACCTTATACGACGGCTTTTTAGGGTTTGGGGTACAAGCATTTGTGACATCCATCAGGAACAAGTTTCTGGAAAATAAAAACTCAAACATTCACAGCTTTGGCAGCTTTTACTAAGAGCAGAAATCTCACAGTGATGGTGTAAATAACCTTCTCAGCATATGGCTTAGAGTCTACAGTTCTGAATGATCTGAAACCAAATACAGTTCTCTGGATCTTTTGGTCTGTTTTTCTTTGATTTACACTCTGAGAGAGAGAGCTTCAGCGTTTGATTTATTACCCATGAGCAACATAAAAGACAAAGAGACTGGGACATAAAACATTGAGTCGTTTAAATACAAGCTGTGTGAGCGGTCACTGTCAACTAGAGAAACATGACTCTCATCTATAATAGTTCCCCAAGACTTCCTGAAGAATTAAACCTGCCAGTGAAAGATGACAGTGAGTAATCTTGTGAAAATCAAAATATCGCTCTGATTTTTAGAAGTGGTTAAGTTATGTTTCTTCTTACTTTGCATCAGTGTTTAACCATCTTCTCCAGAAGCAGCTGTCTGGAGTTCACCAGCGTCTGTGAAGTGTTGATGTTGCCATGGTCACCGGCCAGGCACAGCACCACAGACTCATCTTTGTTTCTGTGTCCGAAAACCTAGAAGCGACTCTTTTGAATAAAGCGTAAGGTCAGATTTGGAGTATGCAAAAACAGATGCAAATGCTTTTTTGGTGCATTTCATGCGTGCAGTGAAGTTGTGCATAATTAACTGTTGTGCATGCTTAGCGTGCGTCTTTGCATTACTGTGGTGCAATAAATCTGAGCACTCAAGGGGCGGATAGAGTTTCCTTTAAATATCTGTGTCATTAAATCTGATGTTTTTAGTGCAGTGGCTATAAACATTAAAAAGATTAAGTAACTTTTTAAATGGGAAACTTGATTAAATCAGGCTTGCATTGCTGGAAGAGGTTGTGTGTTTGCGTGTTTAGTGCAGGAGTTTGTGTGTGATTGTGTGGTGTTTGTATTTTACTGTGCTGCAGTGGATCTTCTGATGGTGAACTCTGGACCTGGCGTGTCTTGACAGCTTTATGTGCTGCTTTCAGAGGAAGGAGACATGAAGAAGCAGCTGGTAGAGCAGAAAAGAGCTGTTTAAAAGTGTATGAAAAACCCTCAAGACAAAACAGTTGTTCAGAATCTTCATGTCTGTTTTGTTTCTCTAGTAGCAAATGGGCCTTGGGAGATCTTTCTAAATTTGTCTGGGCTCCGATCTATCAACGTGATATTTTAGTATGTTCTTTCCTCTCATTCTTAGACGAAACAGTAACACTCTGTTCTGGAAGCCGTTTGTCAACAGAAGAATGTGGAAGTAAATGATCTGAAGTTTTTGCAGACGTTTTGCAACAGTTGTCCTGATCTGAGGACGCTTCAGTTTCGACACAATATTTGCTTTAGCGTGACCTTTTAGAGGTTGTAGGAGGGGTCTGTGGGCAACAGAATAGTTTATTTAAACAGATTTTAAACAGGGCTGTTAAAACACAGTGAATCATGGGAACTTATCGAGGAGTCAGAATGGTGCACTTCCACTGTTACGTGTAGATCATTAGTATGTTGTTTACAGTACAATGTGTTTAACAGGAAATGTGTGTGTTTCTCTTCTGTTGGGTTCTGTCACAGAAACCTGTAAATCTCTCACAGGATATTCATTTACTCTCATTGTGAATCATTAACTAGCGAGACAACGAGATCTGACAGCTTTTCATATGAAGCTGAATCAACACACATCTGTCTCTTAGTAACAGAAGCGAGTTCAGTCAGATATGTGTTGTGAAATGACAATAAAACAGCACCAAACTGACTTATTGTTTATGCAGCTTGAATCAGAGCTTTTATGTCTTATTCATGTGAGAAACTGGATTGGGCTTGTTTAGCTGGGCATGTGCTAACAAACATTAGAAACTCTTCACAAAACCTAAAAAGCCTTTCATGGTTTTGGATTCAATATATTTATCTGTTTTTTAGAGTATCACATGATTGTTTAAAATATCAAGCTAATGTCAAACTCTGTTGGTATACATTGACTTGAGTCACTAGAAGGCAGCGGACAGTGTAGCAGCTCACTGGGTTTGAGACAGCTGAATTGTGGGACGTCCAGCAGGGATTATCAGGGGAAGGAAGCAGTAGATGTCCATGACTCTGTTCCTGTCTCTCATCTACAAATGCTCTGTGTTTGGTAACACTGGGTAGTGAGATTACAGCCACACGTTCCCAGTTCACTTGTGTGTTATTTACACACAGTCAAGTTCTTTGATTTCTGCTGCTTATTGTCATGCTTGGATAGATTTTTCTCGCCATGTTTGTTTCAGTCCAGGTTCTGTCTTCATGGTCGGATCTCAGACCCCCTTAACCTCAGTGAGCTGTCTGCTTTGTGTCAGTTGACATTTGATATTCACACTGAACAAATCGTCTCTAATTTTAGCTGTCTACTTGTGTTGAACTCTGTTTTATTCCCTGATGGCTCCTTTAACCTCACTTCACATTACAAGAATGCTTATGTCACACAGGACAGACTGGAATGTCTTTGTAGCTGAAGAACAGAGCGTTTAGTCTCTGTGATTGGATTTCATGTGTTAAATGTGTGAGATGTGTATTGTGAGGGTTTGTGTGTGAGGTAAACGAGATTTCATCCAGAACAATAATCTAGACTTACATAAGCAGAAAGTGTTTTAATGAAAATGAATGCTTTCCAGTGGGCATGAGCCTCAGATTTCCAGAGAATGTACATTTAGGAAATAGTTCCTCTAAAAATGAAAGTTCTGTCATGATGTAGTCTCATGTCTCTCCAGTGGTATGGCTTTCTTGTTTTTTATAGTTTAGAAGGTCTAGAATAGGCCGTGAGTCATATGGAGTTTTATAAAGGTCTTTTGTCCTCCTTTGAGCTTGGCAGTATACTCTACAGAACCATTTGCCGTGTTAATTCTCTAAGGGATTCCATGGCAACATTCTCTGCTCAGTATGAACCCTGTAGGTCTTGCTCCAGTTGTCGGTCTGTCCAGGATCCAGTGGTGTGACTGGGCATTCTGTCAGTTCTGGTGAGCTGGAGGACAGCCCCCACAGCTCAGAATGCTTCCACTGAAAGGTTTCTGTGGCTCTCTGCAAATTAAAGTCAACTAAAGCTCTGTGGCTTCAACTTTAGAGTGCGTAGATGTTTTGTGGCACTTTCTAGCTTGTCATTTTTGGGAGCAAACACACAGAGCCCAATTATAACACCAACAGTCAGAGAAACCACAGGGTTATTTTCAGATCTCCAGAGCTGTTCAGTGGAGCAGTCGTTGGGTAGAAGTTTACAGAAACACTTATGATACCTGCTGTAATGCTAAATAATTGCGTCATATTGTGTTGAGTATTTTTATTAAATCCAGATTGTTGCTTTGAATATTATATTGCTGTATGCACCCTGACCTTACCTTGGCATGCCTGCTTTAATATCAAATAATTCTGTTGCAAACCTAAAGACTTGGAATAAAAGTGAAAGAAATTTTTCTGGGCACTTTTGAAATGTGTGACTGTATTTGAAGTGAATGGAGATTATGAATATATCAGTGCAGGGTTTGTAATAGAAGCTGGTTTAGGGGTTTCAGATCTCCAGTACTGGTCGCTTCTTTTGGATTCTGGCAGTTGGCTGACTCTCTATTGCCCCGTGTTTCAGCTAACTGATGCAGGTGTTGATTGCTTGCGGCCGTTGTCAGTCTCTCTCTCCACATGTAGACAGATCACACTGATTAATCACAGGGAGATGTTTGTCTGGAGTCGATCAGTCTGCTGTAGCTGTTGGTTTGTGGGTATATTCATGTCAGGTGTGTTTTTGACTTAAATGGGATTTGTGTGACGTGACAATGAACACAGATAGAACAAAGACACAGTTTTCATGTGGGTGATTCTGATTAACTCGTATCTCTGTGAGGAGAGCAATGAAAACGTCTGCCTGTCTCAGAAACAACATTTAAAAGGTGATGATGTGTGGTTGAGGTGTTGTGAAGCCGTTCTGAAGTGGTTTTCCTGATGTTGACTTCGGCTTGATTTGGCTTCTGTCAGATGAATTAGCAGCAAAAGACTGTAGAGAGTCTTTAATACTTAAAGGTCTGCACACTGTCTAGAAGTTTCAAACCTGTTTCATCTTTTCCTTTCACAGAAAGAGCTCAACTGCTGTGAACTCTGAATCACTGAGATATTCAGTCCAGATGAAAGAATGGAGAAGCTGTCCAGCACTTTATTACAGTTTGTGTTAGAGAAGGTCACATTTCCCCTCAACCTGAACTGATTTCTGATCAGTTCAATCTCTGTGTTTTCTCTTTGATCAAGAAATCTCTTCAATCTTTCTTTTTTAAATCCATAATACCAAATATGGTTATGGCTGAGAAAACCCTGTCTTTATTAAACACTGTTTAATAAAGAGTTTTTTATATGTGCCATCCGAATCCAACAACCATCCATTCAGTTGTAATTTACTGTGTCAGATGATATCAGAGGAAATGACTGTGAAAATGAGGTCCAGATGAGACAGGAATGAGATGACCTGATGTCTGGACTTCAGTGACACTAGTTAGTGGCGTGTACTAAGACAAATATCATCATTACTGTTGCTTATTTCATGAAACCACTAACTCAGAGTATTAAACTTCAACGTGTTACTCGACACAGACTTGTTAAGGAAAGTCGATCAATTGTTGTGATCAGTGATCAGAGGATTTTTGCTGTAGTATCACGTGTTGAGTTCTGTAGCTGTCTACTCTTCACACCCTTCAGAGACTTCAGATCGAACTGTTGAGATGTTTAACAGTGCAAATAGTTTTCATGAATGCCAGAGTTAATAAACTCCCAGTATGAGCTTTATGTCTATAAAAGGTTCAGTTTTATAGTGGTGTGATCTGGTTTAAATCACGATCTGAATGAAAGCTCATCTCTCATGTCACTCTCTGATTTATAACTTCAGTGGGGTTGTGTGGGTTCAGTTTATGAAGGCCGGATGGATGTGGAAGGGATGAGTTTAAACTCCTGAGAGACAGGAAATGAAGATTTAGCATTAGCATGAAGCGTTAGTGTTTTAGCATTCCTCCATTTAAACTGTGACAGTTTCCTGTTCTGCTTTTCAGGCAAGTTATTTTTCTGACATTTTGTCTCTCTGGCAGTTTCTTCTAAAGTATGGACAGACAAATTGCTCATTGCTCGAAACTCTGTTATCACCCTGGGTGACGTATTCCTGCAAACTGTGTTATGTTGCAGTTATTTTGCTGCCAGAGACATTTCTTGACCTGCGTGTGGTGTTGAGTGAGTGTTAATTCTGCACGTTCTCATGTCACTGCAGTACTGCGACTCTGGTTCATGTCTCCAGAACACCAGAGACTCAGTTCACATTCAGTCACACAAATGTGTGTGTTAAATCACAGTACAGCTGATGTTTCTAATGAAACTTATATTCATAATGAAACTTTGTGACAGGCATTCCAGTAGTTGTGTATAAACATCAGTCTGTTTCTAACTGTATTTGTGGTTTTCTTTCTCGTCCAGCTTCTGTTTGGTTTTGTTTGTGTTGTCATGGATGTGGATCTGAGATGTTTGCCTCGGCACATGTCTGTCAGCGCTCAGATCACCGCGTCACTCTGAACACAGACTGCTCACGTCCGATTGGTCCTAACGGATGTTTCTGAGAAACATGTTTATTAGCTAAAGACATGAGACACATTTGTGATGTGGTAGTTTATACTTGTAGGTCTCTGTTAATGTGTTATACTTGTTATACCTGAAGTGTCACTGTTCATGTGATCCGAACAAACTCCTGTCTGGTAGCGTAAGAAATATTAAGAGTGAAATACACTGATGGGTTGCAGTAGGTTTTGTCTTATAATTCCTTTTTAAACGGTGAAACGATTTTTGGACGTTACATTGAGTGGAATGACTGCTCGATTAATCTTTATCATAGTGTTAAGACACTTTGCTGTCAACATTTTTCTGTCAATTTTGCTGTCAACATTTTAAAAACCACTCTCAGACTTTAGTTTGTTGAAACTCAAACACACGGTTTCTTGGCCAGTTATTTTCCCCAGAGGGCCTCACTGGAGACCATTGAGATGCTGATGCTTCACTCTCAGCAGCGTTCAGTGAATGAAGCTCTTCTGCTCTTTATTTTTAAGACGTCTGCTTACTGGAGACGTGGCGGGTGCTGGTTCAAATCTCTTTGGCTGCCTTATAAGGAGCAGAGCGAGATTTGTCAGAGAAACATTGTGTCATACGTATCCAGCGTTTCAGGAATGCAGGTTCAGGGTGAAACAGGTGTTTCACTCAAGTTTAATTGGGAGAGACACATTTTGTCCTAAAAATACATGTTACATCACAGTCTGAAAGATTATATTACACAATAAGACATTGAATCATTGAAGTCATTTAACTGGATGTTAAAAGCTTTTTGTGTATTGAGATAAAAAACAAACAGAAAGACACACACATAAACACACAAACACACATAACCACACACAAAAAGACAAACACACGCACACACACACAGACAGGCAGACAGACAGACAGACATAAACACCCAGACAGGCAGACAGACATAAACACACAGACACACACAGAAACAGACAGACAAACACACAGACACACACAGAAACAGACAGACATAAACACACATAAACACACATTCACACACACAGACACACACAGAAACAGACAGACAAACACATAAACACAGACACACAAACAAACAGAAAGACACACGCACTCTTGTGATGTGCAGGAGACTGAGGTATGATGTGTGTTCAGTCAGACTCTGGGCACATAATGATGATCTGTGGGTTTATCATTAAATAACTTTCTGGGGCATTTCAGCTCAATTTGATTTTGTGTGATTGTGGTTAATGAATGTAATTGTGGAGACGCAGATGAAGATGTTTGGCTGCAGTCCACATCAGAACTGAAGAATTTCTTCAGATCAACATTTCTGAATGTTTGTGTTCTGTTTAACAACATGTGGCGTTTCTCTTGATGAATTACTGCTGCTCTGTAATTATTCATACAGTCAGACTTATAATTTATCACATGGCTGCTGATTTTTGTCAGCCGATAGAACACAGACGGAGTGACTCCTGAAGTTTAAAGGACAGTTATCTGTAATTGTTTCATTATACTCCTGTTTCTCTTTGGTTTCCGCTGAGAAAGTGATGAAGGCTGAGGTGAGGATCTGTCTGGTGGTCAGCTGGTTCTTGTGAGTTCTGCTCTGTTGTCGTGATGTTTTGTGGAATTCATGCTGTGATAAGCGAGTGTGTGTGACGTAAGACCCTTATATTACTATAAAAGGACAATGACCACAGACTGTCGGTATCGTAGCCCAGCAACCAGTCATTACCATTTACTGCCCGACATAAAACCAGCGCCTTGAAGCACGGCAGCTTTCCACCAGCGTGGCTTCTGCGGGCTCTAACCGTCTGCCAAGTGGAAGAGGGCAAAGATCTCATTCATTTGGCTTTCTAGAGATTCTCATCTGCCAAACACATGTAACGAAAAGCGCCCGGTCTTCAGTTTATACCAAACAAAGGATGTTTGTCTTTTTCGTCTCATTTCAGGTGGGAAGACAGGCCAGTCCACAGTTCAGTCCCCAGCTGTTCACACGTGTCGTTCTCAAACGCAGTCATCTCTTCCCTCAGAAGTTGTGCTCCAGGCATAAATGCTGTTCCCAAAGGGAGCAAGATAAATATTAATTATAGATATAACTCATTTAACCCAGTATCAAATAATAATGGCTAAAAATAGCTCATTTAAGTAAAAATGGACTGTTTTGCTTTTGAGTGTTGTATACTTTTATGCATACAATAGTATCAAATATTACAGTATCAGGTTCTTGTATGGTGTTTTAGGAGGTAGTTTTCATGTGTTGGCAGCAGGGTTTAGAACAGAGACATGTAATTATGATGGCTAAAACAACAACATAAGGGAGAGCTGTGATGTTGATATCTTGTGAGTTTGGGTGGAGTTGTTCTCTGGAGAGACTGGCTTTAGCTTTATGAAGCTGAGGTTTCAGTTAAAGGGCTAATGAAAGACATTACAACTACACCATTTCTTTAATGTGTGTCTGCATGTATTCAGGAGGTTTCTCAACATGTTCTTCTGACCTTCTGAAGACCCCACAGCCCTGATCTGTTTGTTCTTATGTGGTGGGGTCTCTGTGGTTCAGCTTTGAGGTGCAGTTGTGTGTGTCTATGTGTGTGACCCGTCAGACTGTCGGAGCTGTTCGCTCAGATTTGTGCTCAGGAATTTGAAAGTTGTGTGACCTTTAGTTTTGTAGTTCCTGCTGGAATAAGTGATGTAGTGATGTGACATATATTTTACTGCTCATGTCAGCATGAAAGACTTCCTGTTTCTCTGTTTACATTCCTAATATGCACACATATGACACTTCCGACACATCTGATTTATTTGTGATTCAGGTATCACTGATGTTTTGAGGATGTTTTCTGAATTGTGACCAGACGAGAGTCTCACAGTCAGTGCAGGAGATGAATCAGTGTCACTTCACCTCTTCAGTGTGTCTGTATGAATCAGAAGTGTGAAGAACATTTGCTTTTATTCACAGGAATCAAACCTGTGTTTGTAGCCTCTTGCTTTGTTCTTTCTTTGCTCTGTTCATGGTGGAGAAGATCACCATTGTGGTGGTTTTTATTTCTTTGACTGTGTGAAGAGTCTTTGATCTAAATTGTGAGCTGGACAACATCCAGCCAAAGGTTTTCCTCTAGAAACACTTGAACACTGAGCTAGCTTGTGTTGCATCACCATTTAAACCTTCAGATTACTCACCCAAATCCTTAACTTTACTACTCTCTTTGTTAAAACCCTTTGTTTACTTTCTATTCTAGTTTAATATGTGAAGTCAATATGTTTGTGAAGTCAATCATTCATAGACTTGATTTCCCTAGAGAGTGTAAGGACTGATAAAATAACACTGGTTTAACCAACCAGGAGGCGTGTAGGTACTTTACTAGTTTAGTTTACTCTTGTTGCCTAGCAGATGTGATGTGAACCACAGGAGTGCTGAGTGATTTATATTCTTCATGCACGGTTTCATAATTTATTACATGCGCATCTGCATGAGTCGTGCTGAGCTCTTTCTGTCCAGACACCTGAAGCAGCTCTGCGGCTGCGTCTCATTTCACAGACTACTATCCTTAATAGTATTCAGGGTTGTAAACAGTGTGACCCAAATCAGAGTGTGTTGAAAATGTTTAGATATTATACTATACTACTGAAGTGTGCTAATATTACCCACAATGCCTTGAGAAACAGCTTGTGTCTCTGTTTAATGGTGTTGGTGTTTCAGATGAATAAAAACTGTCAAATAAAGTGGACTTCTTCTGGTGTCCCTTGCTAAAGGGGTATAGGGAGCCTGAAAATCAGTACTCAAGTAACAGATTGGGGGTTTTAATACACAAACACACAATGTATTGTGAAACAGGCGCTCTTCTCTACAGCAGCTCTCCAGAAGACACCATGCTTTAATGGTGACTGATAGCAGCTGTTGAAAACAGTGTCAGTCATGGGTTGAGTGTAAACCTGATGCAATGTGTGTGATCCACTGTTGATTAGGAAAGCATGCTGTGAGTTTTCTGTTTGCTGCTTTCAGTAAACATGTTTGTAGGGCCAGTTTTGAGCTCTGGTAGACCTGCTCTGGTTGACTTGCTCTGGTTGTAAGTTACGATTGTTATGGGAGGTTGTTGGTGAGCTATTGGGCTGTTTATTAGCCCAGACAAGATCATAAACCACCCAACACTAACAAGTAAAAGAATCATTTATTTGTCTGAGTCTAATAGCCTGTCAGGTCTTATCTGATAAGGCAGACAGCAGTACATTCTCTCAGAGCTTTAAGCAACAGATTTAAAGTCCCTAATAAATGCCCCCCCTCTACTGCTGGTGGTATTTCATCCAGTGAACGTCTGCCGCACTCCAGCATCAAAGGTTAGCTGATGTGTTCATCATTCCTCTGAGTCTCTTCAGCTGCAGTCAGGAGGGTCAAAGGTCACTAGAACATCACTTATGGCTGGGCTTCTTCTGTCTGATTCAGATTTTTAAGAGTTTTGTTTTATCAGGTTTTCAAAATGCTCTATTATTATTTACTTTATTTTTTGTTGTTTCAGCCACTGTTGTTGTAGTGTAACACGTCTCTTAAGTGTGTGTGTTTGATATGTTTTGTGTAGCTGACAGATGGAGGAAAAGCCGCTAAAGCTAAGATCAGTGTGGGGGACATTGTGCTGTCCATCGATGGAATCGCCACAGAGGGCATGACCCACCTGGAGGCCCAGAACAAAATTAAAGCCTGCACAGGAAACCTCAGTCTCTCACTGCTGAGGTAAGAGATACACATCGTACACACACTCATCCAAATACACATACTCGACCAAATACATCATACGCACACACACACACGCCTAAATACATACATGTTCAGATGCATAAATCTAAATATCAAGAAATCATTTTGAGTTTCAGAGGAAGCATTTGTAAACAGAATTTGGTCTGAACCAGGAATGGCTCCTGAAGAATCTTTTATTGAGGCCGAACTCATCGTTCTCCGGATAAGATCAGGGATTGTGTAAATATGACAGCAGAGTCTCTAGATGCAGAAGATCTGTTTGGTTAGTGGAGCTCTTGGCTGTGTTCTACCCTCCTGGGGGCCTCTTCTCCTGACCGGGCACGCAACATCTAATGCACTCAAGATGTTTGGATCGAGCCCTTCTCATGTTGTAGCCTGTTTTTACGACCCTCTCGACGCACATCAGCGCTGTTTGTTCTGCTGTTTCTGAAGAGCGTTGAGATTGTGAACGCTTCCAGTCTTCCTGAACACTGAGGTTGTGTGACACATTGAAGTTTAATCTGTTTTCTCTCAGTGTGACTCTGAAAGAGTGTCATACAGTTCAGAGGTGTGTAGAGGAGGAAAACAGGTCGGTCTGGAGCTGCTGTATTCTAGTTCAAGAAATAATTCACTCAGAATATCAATTCTGTCATTAGTAATGTAAATTTGTCTTGTAAATGTATGAGATTTGAGAACTGCATTGCTTCCTGTTTCTCACACGACACTCTCGCATGACTTTAGAAGTGATATGGTTGTTATTTTCTATAAAAGACGTGAGAGTGAATAAATGGTGACAGAGTTTTTATTAGTTGGTAAATAATTTCCTGAAGTGCCTGTTTATTTGTGTTGAGTAGAGGCAGATGAATTTCATTTTGATGAGGATCTAAATCTTTATTGACTTTCTGATTTGAATCACTTTTATGATGATGATTTGAAGTTTAGAATATGGAAAGCTGTGAAAGGAAATGTGAAGGACAGAGGTTGGGCAATAACTCTGGAATCGTCCATTTAAGTGTTTTAAGTGCCGTTTTCAGAGCTGTTGAACATTTGTCAGTGAATCTGTAAAGATCATCATAGAAAAGCAGCTCTTCAGTCTCACACTAAAACTTTACGATTAAGATAACATTGTATTTAGAGAAGATCAATGTTTGCACAGACTCCCAGAGAGCCATTTGAACTGCAGCCACCCATAGCACTGCGGTACCTTCATCTCTACTATAACTCTCTCTCTCTCAGTCTCTCTCAGTCTCTCTCAGTCTCTCTCAGTCTCTCTCAGTCTCTCTCAGTCTCTCTCAGTCTCTCTCTCTCCCTCTCTCCCTCTCTCCCTCTCTCCCTCTCCCTCTCTCCCTCTCTCTCTCTCTCTCTCTCTCTACTGCTGCCTGAACCTCTGAAGGCTTTATTGACATCTTTATTTAGACATACAGAAAACTGTAAACATGCCACACTGTCGTACTGGTGCTCTTAAAGAAACACTGAACTCAAAACCTCTTCATGAGCGTGACTCTTGTTTCGGTGAACTGTTGCTTTTTAAAGTTTGTTCTCGCTCATTTCAGAACAAACCTTCATCGTGCTGATGCAGTGTGACGTTAATGTTTTTAATGGAATGTTTCAAACCATAAATATAATCAATTAAATCCGTTTACTTGACACGTTCTGGATGCTCTGGTCTTAAACTGTTTCTCGTATCCTGTGGTTTTCGCTGCGTGTTTGAGGAGCACTTAGAGATGTTGAAACATCTCAGACTGCAGGAAAACCACACACTGTTCTGCCCTGGATGAACGAGAGGAGTCGTGCAGGTTTCCATCTGCACCCCTCCACATCCAAACCAAAATTTGTACCGTTTTGTGTCAGTTCAGCAGGACTGAAGGTATGAGTTGACTTCTTCAGATTGTTTCAGACCGCATGCACTTCTCGCTCTTGTTTTCTTAAGGTTGTTTCCAGGCCGGATCCAAAAAGCCAGATCAGAGTATGTGTATGATCGGCGCCAGAGGTTTGGAGCAGCCTGCCTCTTCAGTCTGTCTGATTGAAACAACATCATTATTCTTCACAACACATTTTACATTTATATTCAGTCATTTAGTTTTTGCATAAGACTAATGTGGATTATTTATTTACTAGTTAATTTACTGATACATTTGGGGTTTTTATGGAAACTTTGAACTTCCAATCAGAGCTGCACACCAGCAGTGAGAGAGTTGCTCTTCTTTCCTGTGTTGAATCTCAAGTGTAGCATGTACGTGTTAAGAGGGGCTGTTATAGAGGAACAAAGCAGGTTGCTGTTCGTTTTTTAGACCTTTAAGAAACGCAGTGTGAGAGCACAGTTCTGAAGTCTGACACACACCACATGAGCTCTCTGTCTCTGGACCTCAGACTCTACACATTTCCTGTCTGATGGCTCTGTGGTCAGAAAAACAGCCTCTGTCCTTTCCAAATCAATCATTCAGGGTTTCTAAACATTCACATGATCTACGAAATAATATTCACCCCAAAAATGATCCTGTACTATCATTATTGGAGTAGTTCAAGCTAGACAAGCAGCTAGTCCTCCAGAATGACCTGTTAACAAGTTCAAAACAGCCCTTAAAATCAGCAGTTTCTCTTTACAACAGGATGAATGTTTATCTGCAGCTGAGGTTATTCTGTGTTATTTAGGGTGTTTGGTCTTTTTAAAACTTCTCTTGGCCTCATTTTTCTAGAATATTTCTTCCTAACCGCCCTAAAGCTCAAATATCAGCTGGTGCTAATACACTAGTCTTCACAGCAGGTATCTACTCTGTGTTTTCTGTAAAGCACCTAACAGCTGGCTGTTATGCTCACAATACACTAGAAAAACTCTGCGCTCACACACAGATAAAGTGTCTCTCTGAGGCTCAATGCTTCTTTTGGAACAGTCTAAAAAATCTCCACATGAACCAATATATGACCATCACATCTGTGTTCAGCCCCCATTGGGCTGGTGTTGGGTTATTCATTACGGATCATGACTGTCGTGATATGAGGTCACATTGGGGTCTAGAACCCTGTCAACTCTTGATCATGAGATATATATTTACACACACAGACACAATTGGACAACTTTTCTCTTATATAGTGTCAAGATATAAAGACTATGGACTGCTTGTTTATTTAGGACAGAAAACATTATCAGTCACACACACACACACATTGCAGTTGTCTTCCTGTGTGTCTTCTGTTTCCTGTTGTCTTCACAAATGTCACACAGAAAATTTGTACATGATGTCCAAACAGTTTTAAAACATCACAGACTAAATCATTTTTTCATTTCACATTTTTTATCATTTCCTCAGATATATATAATGTTTTTATTTGTCATATAGTTTTGAAGTGATTATGAATCTGGAAATGTGTTTTGTACATGTTAGCTGTGGCTCTGCATCGCACAGTGAGGGACACACAAGGAAAATCCATTTTCTGTCTCCGAGTGTAAGAGGATAGAAATGCAGGTATTTTACATCAGCGCTGGAAGTTTCTGAGTGGAATAACAGGTGACCGGCTCTTTTCCAGAGTGATTTAATAATATTTCTCCTCAGGTTTAATTTGCCTGACATCTGCTGAGTCTGTGCGAGACATTATGAAACGTGTGTGTGTGTGTGTAATGAGAGGAAACTGCGTTGCTGAAATCAGTTTCAGGAGCTCATAGTCTGACCCAGCTGAGCTGATGGCTTTCATTAGTGCTCAGACATCATCAGTCTGATTGATAGGAAACAACCCTAAAACAGTTACCATGGCAACCAACATACAATAGCTAATACAGTTACTATCGTCGAATCAGAATTCAGCAGAAAGATTCTTTTAGAAAAGCAGCTCCAAGGTTATACATCCTGACCTGTCTTGTTTTTATTGAACAGATACTACAGACCAAATCTAGAATAAATGGATAAAGCAAATCTAGAATAAATGGAGCACTAGAGGATCTGGTGTGTGAGTAAACAGGTCCGTCGTCTCTGTGAGATGATACACACAGTAGCTATGAAAGTCTGAAAAAGCCTCTGGAGAGCCTGAGTGGAGAAATACTTGTGGAACTGAAGGCACTGAAGACTCCACCATTGTTGCTTTCATTTCCAGTCGTGGTTTTGCATTGAGATTTTTGTTTACAGTTCAGAAATTTTCCGCAGTCCCTCGGCTATTTGAGAAAATATGGTTTTGTACAGAGAGCCCAAAATCTGACGGATGGTTTGTTGTTTCTTTTGTCTTTGTTTTGGAAAAGTATCATCCTTTAGCCGACAGCAGATGTGTTTAAATATTTCATTTGCAACAGTGGAAACTGTGTGTCTGTAGTGTGTGTGTGTGTGCGTGTGTAGTAGAGACAAAATTGTCCACAGAAATTTGTTGAAATTGTTTATTTTCAGTAAATCCCAAAAATAATAATGATTCGGAAAGTAAATTATTAGTAAACTGTGTGTTTGTACAGGTTTAGTTGAACTTGTAAAGGCCAAATATCCTCACAATTATATTGAAATATCATGACAACCAGCTTTTTTCTGATAGTAAATAAAAAGGCTCATAAATCAGTGAAAAATTTTTCTTTACCTCTTATATCATGTTTAAGTGAGGGTTAGGTTTAGAGTTGGGGGATAGAAAATATCATTAGCCTGATATAAAATTAGTTAACGTCTATGAAGTGACCTTACTAACGTTGTGATACAACGTGTGTGTGTGTGTGTGAGAGAGTTTTTATTAGGTGTTGACTGATAAGGGAACGCTGGATCATTTTATTTCATACTGTTGACTTTGGCTCGTGTAGTTTAAAAACATTCTGCCTCCTGCATATTTCCCAGCATGCTCTGTCAGTGTGTCACACCCCCGGGCACAACAGCGTGGTGTGTGTGTGTGTGTGTGTGTGTGTGTGTGTGTGTGTGTGTGTGTGTAAGAGGATATGTGCTTCCTGGAAAGCGCTGTTTTACTGTTTCCTGTAATAAGAGCAGGTGTACTGTCCTCTAAACAGTTCTGCTGGGTTATTTACACTGTTTCATGGAATAGAGAGTCAGGGTATAAATTCAGCAGTTAACTTCAGTCATCCTACAATATTCTTATTAGATTTAGGCCCAGGAAATGCGTTCTGTCTTCCTTTAAGCTCATGTGAGTTCACTTATGATTCTTGATGATACATGAAAAACTTTCTGTCTGGCTGACAGTAATGTGATGTGTGCTTTCTTTAATCATGTACCTATAAATGACATTTATGACTATTGTACATGTGTCTGTATTTATCTGTTAGATGCAACATCTCACAGAACTGAAGAAATGACGCTTTTAAAGAGCGTCTGCTTTTGGTTAGGACACAGAAGTCTTTTCATGACGTGTTTAGTCAGCGAGGTGATTCACTAGCATTGTGTGAGTTCTGCGTGTGTTAGTGTGTTTCTGGAGTTATCTGCTTATGTCTGGTGCTCACTTTGATGTGGATGTTGATACAAAATGTTACAAAACACACACACACACACACACACACACACACACACACACACACTGATTTGTTGTCCAACTACACTGTCAAAACTGTCTCATGTTGGCTGCAGAGACTCTGCAGAGATGTTCTGAGGACCACCCTGATGCTCAAACTCCAGCTGTAGGAAGTGATTTCTGAGACGGGACGTTTAAAAGTGAAGTGTAATTATAACTTTATTTCTAACAGTATTTTCTGAGTTTAATGTACTGAGTCAGCCATGAGTGAGGCCTGACATTTCAACTTCTGTTTTCAGCCAATGGTGTGTTGGTGTGACTATCTCGATCAATGGGAGATTGGGGGGAGGGAGGTCATTAGCTTAAACTGACCTGCTAAAACCCAGTCGACACTAACTAACCCTAAATGACCTCAATGACACAATTTTATTATATGTAAATGAAGCTCTTTTTCCAGATGGTATCTGTGTGTGACCTCGTCCGTTTCCACACTGTCTGCTTCCTGTCTGTGTATTGTTCTGCTCGGGTGTCACTTACTGCTCTTTGTATGAGTGTTTTCATTGTGTTCGAGGTTGTACTCCACCTTTACCCTTATTGTGAGGTAAAACTCTCAGCTGAGATGCTGTTGAGAAAAGCTGCTCTTGCAGAAGCGCTCATTTGTGTCCTAATATGGAAGAGGTTTAACCGTCTTCCGCCACAATGATGCTAAGTCACAGCGTTTATTTTCTAGAAAGAGTCTGTTGTCAGCTTTGCTCAGTGGACAGAGGCCATTTTAGAGGTATGTGACCTCGTCCCACATTAAATGTTGATAAATGAGGTCAAACTGGAGCGTCTAGACAGTGTGAGAGGAATGAGCCTCTACATGAGAACTGTGACGGTCATTCACAGGGACTTTATTAAGATTGTTTCATACCCAGCGATGCATAAATGATGAGAACACAGCTGTATTTCTGTCAGTACAGACAGATACTGTATTTCATCACTGGAGCATGAAGCCTCATTATATTAGAGATCGTTTTGTGTTTCAGTCATCTAAGAACCCCCAGTGTGGGTGTTTCTAGTCTTGCAGCTTCCGATTCTGCTTGAATATTGACAGATCATATCTACAGAACCGTTGGCAGAGCAATGTTTAATCTGTTCATCTGCCGTCCTCTTTGATTGTGAGAGAGAGTACACACACACCCTCTTTCTCACTCCCGTTCTCACACACTCTCTAATTGTAATTGTGTTTTTAGTGACTTTCTCATGAGGGCTGATAGTCTGTTTTGTCTTTGCAGATCCTCCAGTGTTAAAACTGAGACCCCAAAGGTACGTACAGTTCATACTAAATATCTCTAATATGAATATGTCTTAATCAGGTGTGACATCTGTAATATCTGGAGAAAGTCATCTGTTAACATTTTGGTTCCTCTTCACTCATGGTGAATGAGTCCTCAGAAGTGCACAGCCTGCATGCTGTCAGTTCATAATCAGCCAGTCAGCTGTGCAGTAAATGTCATGTGACTGATTAGAACAACAAATAATTTTATCAGTTAAAATCATGAAAGAGATTTAGTGCTTTATTGCGTCACACCTGGTTACGGTGCAGTATAAAGCTGCATAACACTTTGCATGTTTTAAATGCGTGACGTTGCATGGGACTGTAGAACTGCAAATATCTGTCTTCCCTCAGTTTTTTTAACTAAAACAAATTCCAGTTTTACTTTGACTTATTCACAGATATTTGTAATATAAACTTTGTTAAGGGTTCCCATGGTTACATGTTTAAAATAGTTTTAATACTTTTAAGTTTAAAATAGTGTTAGTATAGAATAGCCATATATTTTGGATAATCCAGTGAATCAGTAATTTTCAGATGAGCTCTTTTTTCATTTTTTTTTTTGAACTTTTACAAAGAAGTGCGTAACATCAATTCAGTTCTTTATTTAATTTTATATTGATTCTGTGTCAGTTGATGTTTTTTAATCAGACTGGTTTGTATTTCAGTAAAAACATTTGATCAGTGAATTGATCTGAATTTAAATAATTTTCGGAACAAGCCTGTATTCTGCAGTCACGAACGACATGGACAGGTCATAGAAATGAACTGTCCTTCAATACCCTGTCCACATGAACTGCATGTGTGTGCTGTGGATTGAGTGTGTGTTGCATGTGTTTATCACTGTGTCTCTAGGAGGAGTTACAGGAGATTATAAAACCTGTACCCATCAGCACACCGCCCGCACCCAGCTCAGCCTCCAGCAGCCCCGCCTCCCACGCTCCGGGCAGCAGCGCGTACAATAAGACCGCACGACCCTTTGGAGGGGCCGTTAATACAGTGAGATCAGTCAGTCCGTCTCTGACCCCTGCAGCCCCCAAAGCCTCCATCCCTTCAGCCACGTCTGCCTTCACACCAGCTGCTCCCTCCCAGCAACCCCCTCAGCCGCCCTTCCCGCTGGGCAGTGGCACCAACCGCTCACTGTCCTCACCTAGCTCCGCCCCTAAGCCCACCTCTGGCCGCTCCCCCTTTGCCAACTCCTCGTCAGCTTCCTCCTCTGGCTCCTCGTCCCCAGCGAGAGTGACAGGTCCCTCCTCTGCCCCCACCCCCCCTCAGCCCTCGGTCTATAACACTCCCATCAACCTCTACTCCAATGAGAACGCATGTGAGGTGGCCATGGGTCAGAGGCGGGGCCTTCTCGAGAGCAAAGGGGAAACACTTAATGGGTAGGTGGGGCGTACCGACCAATCCCTGTGCCTTTTCATCACTTCCTGTTCTTCATTTCCTGTTTTCATTTCTCTCATCTGTTCTGTCACAGAAAACCTTCTTCGCTGTTGCCAGAAGTGCTTATTTTATTTGTTTTAAGAACAAATGTTCACATTTAGTTATAAATACTTCATTTTTAATGATGTTCTGTGGTCAGACGGTTCATCACAAATCAGTCGTAGACACAAAGCTGTAAATATCCCACAATATTCTTTTAAAGTCTGTGTTTGGTGTTGATGTGCAGTCAGTCATGTGTAAGAGACACACAGTCTGTGGGATGTTTTGAACACTAGAAAATATGCAGAACTCTCTGTGGGGAAGCAGATGGGAAAATTGGGAACTTTAAAAGTGAAGGTTTTCCAAAACACCACAGTGAGCTCGCTGACTGTCTGTGCCAAACACACTTGAACTGAATATACTGAATCTGAACGACATCAGCAGCAGAGTCCAGTCTGATCCTGAATCAGGTGAAACCAGCAGTGCTTTTATGGTTGTGGGCTGGTAAGTGCAGGTAGTTGAGATGAATTGTGTGATGGTCTCAGAAGATCAGGTTGAGGTAGCTTCCTTAAATTTGTTAACCAGATAATATTTACCTGTAGTGTACTTCACATAAACATAACTCATAATCAAGTATTTGGTGTCAGATTTGTAATGTATGTAAACCGAATTATGGGGGTGTTTGTTTACATGAATCAGAGGTCTGATTTACTGAGTAAAGTTATGACTGAACTTAACAATAGATGAAAGAACCTCATAAAACCATAACAGTCTGTCTGAAAGCTGCGTTTTCCCTCACATGTGCTTTTATTGATTCTAGTAAACACGCAAACTGTGTGTCCCACATGTGCAGACACGAGTAAACACAACATTCTGCTTTATATTCTGACCGCAGAATGAGAAAAACAAGTGCAGGAAAAATCTCTGAGACTGAAAGATCTTAAGAAACATCAGGAGCTCTGCGGTTAGTTTGCACTTCACTCTCAAATGATCACAGCTTTAGAGTTCTTCTGTGCTGCTCTGATGGTCGGAGCTGAACGTCAACATGTGGCGATCGCAGCGTTTGTTTTAAAGGCTCTGCATTCTGTAACAGATGTGAGAGATGAAAATATTTCAATGACAGTATGGCCTGTGCTGTTTGGTCATCTCTGTATTGGTGGTTGTTTTGCGAGTGCTCTTCATAATGTATTTTTATGAGCTTCCTGACTCTAGTGAAGTCAACAGGAAAAGAGGGATGAACAGGTGAAGTCCCGGAGCACTGATGGATTATCCACAGGGGTTTAGTGTTGGAATAATGTACCGTATCCTCTCCTCTGTTTATCTTAAACGAAAAGCTCCCTCACAAATCAACATTCTGGAGTCATTCTGTGTGACTGACTTTGTTCTGTGGGAAGACCAGAATGTTTGGGCTGGGTCTTTTAACTTGAGCCAGTATTTAACCACCTAGCAACCCTCCAGAATACCCTGGCAACCAGCTTGTAACTCAGCATGAACATCTTGACACATTTATGAGGTGTTTCTCGCAGATGTTCAGCTGGTCCAGGTGGTGTTTGGGAGGGTACACTGTGTGTAGTGTGGAGCGACACCTGTGCCGTGTGTTCTGGCTCTGATGTGCTCTACACAAGCCGTCTGTCTCTCTCCTGGGTGTTTATAGGCCTGTGGGGGTGTTGTGTGTCTCCGTTTGTTTACGTCTGGCTACTGCCGTTGCGTCTGGTAGCTGCTGCTCATTTACTATGTATATCCCCCAGGAATCTTCAGGAATGTTTGTAAAATTCCCTGCGAGAGTTTCCAGCTGCGTTTACTGCCTCAACCAATTAGCGTCCAGAGAGACACAGATGGAGTGATTTCTGACCTTTGCTCCTACTCTCATTAAAATCATTAACTCTGCTGATGGAGAGAAACGCCCTGCATGACATTCTGTGACGCTGGATGTTTATTGGCGTCTGACAGAAAACAATGAGAGTTTGTTTTCATGTACACATGAGGGCTGGATTTTATGATTGGCTCCCTCTTGGAGCACAGGTGTGATCGCTCATTTATCTGAAGCTCTGTGTGTGTGTGTGTGTGTGTGTAAATTGTAATTTGTAAATCTAACTCTCACAGTTGTGTCTTTGTGTGTCTGTTTAGCGTCTCTGCACAGGTTCTGAGATTAATTCTCCTTCAACTCAAATGGTTTCAGATGTCTCACTCTCCACCTGTCTCTCTCTCTCCCTCTCTCTCTGTCTCTCTCTCTGAACAGGTGGACCCTGTGACAAAGTTAGTGTTCTAGTTGTTTGTGTGTTTCTGTTCTCTCAGCATCAGTAATCAGTGTTCACACACACACCATCACTGTACTGTTTCATCACCTGCTTTATTCTGAATGCTTTGCAGTGAATTGGTTCATGTCGTACAGTCACGCTAACACACACACACATGCTGCTGTCAGTCATGTGTTAATTCACAGCACATCATTCATTCTCCTGTGTGTTAAACAGCAGTACAAATAGCAATAGGGTGACATTTACCTCCACACGCTTCTATTGTTACACACACACACAGTTTCGACAGTTTCTACACGTGTGATTGTGGCCCCATCTTGTGGTCTGAGTTGATATTGTCCAAACATCAGTCTGTCCACATTGTGTGTCTATGTTCCAGAAAGTTCCAGTTTCAAATTAGGTTAAGATCTGTTGGTAGCATTTGTGCCATAAGAATATACATATTAGATGCCAGTTTGCACAGACAAGATGAATGACTGTCTTGTGCCATCGATTGGTGTTATAAGTCCATAAGTGCATTTTATTAGTATGTCACAGATTAGAGATGAACTCACACATTTATTTAACAGTACTGTACTTGACTGTACACATATATCTGAGATTAGCTGGTTCCCACACTATCTGGTTTTGAATTTTATTTGCATGAAAAATTGCAAAGAAATTCAGTTGTTCATTTGCACAAATGATTTGAAGAATAATGCATTTCTTCTTAACATTTCTTCTCCTAGTGGACCTCAGAGTATTCTAAAGTAAGTAGAAACATCCGTTTAAAAGAGCATTTGAACATTCGGCGCGTCATTTGAGATTCTTTCTGTGATTGTGTATTTCTGTCTTTATTCTCCTGTGGGACATAAAACAGAAAAACTCCGCCCAGGTAAATGAATCTCATGAGATGACTGTGTGATTGTGTGTGATGTTAGATTGATAATCAGTCTGTTAGTGTCAGTCTGATGTTTCTGTATGTCTCTTTGTTTCAGGACTGCACGGAAACCCGTCACAGAGATGGATGTAAACCATGTGTCTCCTCTCAGCGATGCCAGTAAGAAGCGTCTGATTGAGGACACAGAGGACTGGCACCCGCGCACAGGAACATCTCAGTCCAGATCGTTCAGGATTCTCGCACAAATCACAGGAACAGAGAATGGTTAGACTCCACCCACACACCTCCCTGTGTTCTGATCTGATTTCACACTCGAATTCAACATGATCCAGATCAAAGACCAAACATGTTCATACCTTAAGACTGACATGTGAAGTAGTAGTTGTTCAGGAAACACACCCAAATTTCTGTAGAGTTCATGAAAATATTTCATGATGAAATTTAAGGTCTTTTATTTCTGTTTTCTAGATCAAGCTCAGGAGAACCGACCTGGAAAGAAGTGAGTTCACAATGATCTAAATTCATCTGGTGCTATTTTTAATCCACTTTGTGTGGCCACTTTGTTTGTCCTGTGTGTTATGGGCCCCGGGCCCCAATTAGTGCTCTGATGAGGGCCCAGATCACATGTGAGGAAACCTCTGCTGAACTTCTGTGATCGGGGTCCTGCCACAGACCTCAGGGAATTGGTGGTAATTAAATTGAATTGTGGGTAATCAGGGCTGTTTTCTGTACCCATTATGGGGAATTGTGGAAAACATGTGGCTCAAAGCAGTTTCAGGAAATGAACGGACAAACTCGGAAGCGTTTGAAGCAGTTACAAATGTTTTTTCTGAACAACTGGTGGCTCGCAAGTCTGTTCTAAAAGTGAAAAACAATGTTGAATACCACTAATGAAATGCAGCTTAGCAAATAATCATGCATAGTTAGAAGAGCAAAACAAATACATGTATTATCTTTTAGAAAAGAGCAGAAAGTCTTTTGTTGTTTACTCTAAAGACGCGATGCATCTGATCAAACTGCAGAATTTTGATGCGAGTTGATGAGTCACTTTGTAGTAGAAGTTACATAAATCGATGCCAATAATGAACATGCCTTCATTCTTAACAACCATAAGCAAACTATTCACAGTAAAAATATGACCCTGACTGCTTTAAATATGGAGTCAGAATAAACTGTTTGTGTCGATCACTGTGTGTTTTGTGCATGTAAAATCAAGAACATTTCGTAACTTTGTACAAAACAAATTCTGTGTTTGTTGTTTGCATTGGTGCATTATTGGGTTTAGTGCAGTCATTTGTCTTTATTGTACAGAGCAAAATTAACAAGTTTATTGCTTTTCATTTGCTGTGTGTTCTGTCTCTCTTAATCGTCGATTTGTCAGGGTGACCAAGGTGGACCCAGAGGCGGTCCGGCCCCAGTACAACAAGCTGAGAGACTGGCACCATGGGGTCTCGGCCCGTGTGCTGAACGTGCAGTAGAGTCCGTCTGATGAGCCTGTGACAGTCAACCAATAAGAAACTGACTTTAGATAATTGTTCTGCTCTCACCTGTCAATCACACAATAACATGGTCATGTGACTGAAAACAGGAAGTTGTTGATGTATGAGTCTGCCCGGATGAGGGATGTTTGAGGATGTTTCTCAGGAGAGATAGTTTTTCACAGTTATAGTTGTCTGTCTCTTTTTGCATGATTTAAACCTGTTTTTGCTTTTAGCTCATATCTGCGGTTATTATTCTTTTTCCTTCATATTTTCCCACTCTTCTCTTGTAACACTTTCTGAAATGACTTTGCTTTGAGTTTCTGCTGTCTGTATGTCTTTCTAAATGCTCAATAAAGCTTTTCTTTATCTCTCTGTATCTGATGTTTCTGTATCTTTTCTCCTGTGTTTTCTTCATTCCTTTCTGAACTCTGTCTGAAAAACAGCACAGAAATGATTTGATCTTTAGTTTAGTGTTTGACTACTGTGGCTTCTTTAGCAGTTAATGAAAATCACAGACATTTCTCTCAGTGTCTGATTGGTCTAGTCTGTCTGTCAGGTTTAGACTGAAATCAAGTCTTGTGTACATTATGACTGTACAATTTGTAGATATTGTGGATGATTTCAGATCATCTGTAAACCAGGATCAGATGAGACCTTCACTATCAGCTCAACACAGTATTGCTCTTGGTCTTTTTAATGAGTTAAAATGTGTTCTTGTGGAGTAGAGCCATATTAAATCTGAATGCTTCTGTTAGTGATCCAACAACAATGATCTGATGTTTAATCAGACAGCACAGAAGTTCAGATCTCACCCCTCAGATATCACACAAACCCTTTATAGACCCTCAGACACTCCTTATGACAAAAGATCTGAGCATTTATAACCATTATTTATTGGAAAAGATCAATAATACATGTGAATTCACCTTCTGGCCACTCAGTCCCCCTCCCAATCAAAACTGAATTGTCATAATCACCACCATGAGCCAAAAGAAAAGCACACCCTGGAGACTGAGTAAAAAATGTTACTCACTTTGTGAAAAGCAATTTGTAACAGATAAATCTGAGAGGTTATTATATATTAATACTTCAATTTTATAGATGCACCTTCAGCTACAGGCAGACAGACTGATGCAGTACTGATGGAGGACACCAGGGGGCGACACAGTGTATTACACTGACCTGTATGAGTGACGTTTGCCAGTTCCAGCAAATGACCATTAACCTGTACTTAAATCTTAAAGCTGAGAATGTGACTGTGACATGATTGATACACAAATCATGTTTTATTGAAAAGAGATGCAGTATTGAATTTCTAGTCATTTGAATATGCATGATAACATTCAATACACAGACACTGACCAGAGTCATATCTACAGACCAGTATATCATACACCAATTTGACTTAGTAAATAGTCACTTAGCAGCCACCCACCATACTCTTGTAACCATATACAAACGTGCTAAAAACATATAGCAGCCGTATAGCAGCTTGGCAACCACACAACACCCCACAGGAGTTTTATAATCATTATAGGAATTCATTGTATATTCTTCTATGATTTAACCTTTATTGTTGGTAAACTCAGAGCTACTTTTATTCTTCATTAGAAAGATGTGTAGGAGAATTTCTGTCGCTTGTTCTGCTGTGTTTGTGTATTAAACAGACAGCACACAGTGAACTAGAAGATTAGAGATTTAATTTGGCTGTATGGTGGATTTTCATCAGATTAATCTTCAGATGATCTCAGTTCACAGTTACCTGCTGTTGTTGTCATGGTGATGTATTACACAGGTCACCAGCAGGTTAGTGCACACGTGACCTCTGACATCAGATGTCATCTAGAATCAGATGGTACAGTAACATCATGGTACTTGTACATATACCATGCTTCTGTTTTTAGACTATAGTTGGACGAGACACACAGAAATGTTCTGGTGTTCGATGTTTGATCTGTCAGAAGTTTCCTCACATGTGATTGGCATAAATTAAAGGCAGTGCAACAAATTCTGTCATGATGTTAAAATAATGCAAGCATCTCTTTTTGCATTGGAAGTGGACAGCTGATGAGTCTGTCTGATCTGTGCTGTCAGACATTCTGACGTCATTATGATGTGCTCATTTCCTGCTGGGAGCTGATTTGAGGTTTGGGCGGTTTGGTTTGCTGTAGTTGCTTAATAAGACTAAACGTCTCTTATTCTCCCCAGGCCGGAAGCAGAAGATGTTCAGCCCAGTTCTCATGTCACATCTTCAGTGAAGACCATGAGTTCAGCCCCTGCTGGAGCCCCTCGCCATGGCAACGGGGTCCCACCACCTACAGCCAAAAACTTGCAGTCTGGAAACGCTGCAGGTGTGCTCATTGACAATTTCTGCTTCCTGTGCTGAAATAAAGATACATGTGCATTTTAAGCAAATGAAAACCACGTTTAGCTAATCAAAACTGTTATCTAATGTTTTAGCTTCTTTAAAGTAGCCACCCAGCACAATGTTTATATTAGTCTGAACAGCAAATGGTTATTAAGACGATGAGACACAATCATTTGTCCTGTAGATGGCAGTCTTGTTATTTTTTTATCTCTTGCTCACATTGCTTCACTGCTGGTTTCTAGAGCTTTGAGTTCATGCTGTAGGTTCTATGAAAGAGAGCTGTGTTTTATTAAAATACTCTGGTGATGTTTTGCCAGTAACAGGTTCACAGTCAACTGCTTTCACATGCAGGCATATTTTCCATGCGTGTGAGTATGTGCTGAACAGGGGTGTTGTTGGGCAGGATGGTGAATGTGTACTCAGGGGAGAGGAGTGTTTTCAGAGTGCTCTGTGTCCGTTAGAGCTGCTGTACCGTCACTATGTGGTGAGGGAGGTCTTGTGTTTACCCAGCATCCCTCTCATGGGTTTTAAAAGCAGGTTGTTGACAGGCACACTGGGGAGGGTAATGAGGGACACAGGTATCTCTCTGTGCAGTGTATGTGTGTCTCACAGTCGCTCAGCAGTTGGACTGGACCTGCTGGTGCTGCGCCACATGGACCAAATGACCTGCAGAAAGGATGAGTGCATCGAGAGCCCTCACATACTCAAACCTGCAGCCTCTGTCACCTGCCGTCCACCTGAAACACAGATCTCAAGACAGCAGATGTGTTGAGCAGTGAAAACTGAGGATCAGAGGATCTGTAATTAAAACTCGATTGATTCCAGACAGCCAGTGTAGCAGCTGTGAGATTACAAACTTTCTGTTCAGTGAAACACATGCAGACTGAACAGGACGTCCGGCTGGGACGGAGCATATGTGCTTGATTTCTCTCAGTTTCCTGATATCTGCTTCAGTTACAGACTGCCCTTAAGACATTCGAATCCTCCCAAAATAACTGACTTATATTCATCTCCCAAAATCATGCCCAGGTCACATTTTACACCAAAACCAAAAGAAAGATGAGATGGATTGTTGGATAGAGAACACTTATTTTCACAAGTAAGCACATAAATTAAACTGTTAAACAAACATTTACACCTCAAATGTGAAATGTAAAAAGAGTCACAATGTAACAGTCATAGTGGTGCTACACCAGGTTCTTTATCCTTAAGCCAAAAAATACTTTTCAAATTTCATTTTCATTTCTTCATATATATGTGTGTATATATGTAAAAGTTAAAACTTTAACTATTGATGTTGATTTAAAATAATGATGTCACACTCACTGACAGATGCACACACACACTTTCAATCTCTCACACACAAACACATGCACTCTCACACGCTCACACACACACTCGTCTGTATTGCAGCTGAGCTGGCAGAGAGTGACACACACACTTCCTCCAGATGTCTGTCAGCTGCAGATAAGACACCGTTTCTGATGCTGTTGAGCATAAATGTGTGACTTTAGCAGCCTAACAAGTGAACAGGCCATACTGACCTCTCCCACAGAATATTTCCCTGCTGTCTTACTCTGTTCAGTGTTGGTCTCTCTCACGGGCGTGCGAGCACACAGGTCTGTTGACTCAGCTCATTTTCTCTCTGTTACGTGGAAATCGGGGTGCTTGCTCTGTGACCTGAGTGACTTTGATTCCAGCACCCGTCTGAATGAGCAGCTCTGTGCCGCCCACTGCGGCGTGGTGACCTCTGACCCATGCTGTCCCTCTGGAGGCCGGCAGAGAAGGGAAGGTTTGTCCTTCTTTCCCTAGAGCTCTAGGAGACGGGCGGATTATTTTGCCAGGTGTCTCCTGTAGCTCTGGGAATGTTGTTTTTTTCTGGATGGAGTAAATTGATCCTTTGTTTTGTGGCGCTGTGGTGTGGATGTCCCGGCCACAGATATGTCCTCCAAGCTTGTTTGAGATGAACCCTGCAGCAGAGACGGAGTTCGTATATCTTAACTAGAACTTTCCATCACCTTTGGTCACGCTACATAGCCCTGCACAATGACGGCCGATCTCATTACCGTTCTTCTGTGCTGTCACAGTTTTGTCTTCTGTAACACAGACTCTGTTGTGGGTGAGGTTCACTGACTGGTCATCCTGATTAAAATCTCTTTCTCTTTGATTAGGATTTCCCCGGGCAGGTGCACCTGTGCCACAGACGGGCCCCTCGTTTGGACGGGTGAGTAACAGCCTTCCAAAGGGCCCGGAACAGCCCGCACGTCAAGCTCACCCTAATGACCAGGAAGATTCTCTGGTACAAAGAGCTGAACACATCCCAGCGGGCACACGCACCCCCATGTGTGGCCACTGCAACATGATCATCAGGTGAGAAACATTTCTACATTTCTAATAAAAAAGTTATGAAGTCATTGAAATTCAAAAACAAGTGTAATGTCTCACTGTTACAAAAAACTGCAGCTCAGTCTCTATATCATAACACTCAACATTATAACAAAATATTCAGCTTGAATCTCTTGCAGTAACATTTTCTGATTCTCTGCTGACTGTTTCAGATCAGACATACTGTAGCACTTATTAAACTTTATGACTTCTAATGTTTCATCGTTTGTTTGTTTTCTAAATTCCAATCATGTTGCTAATGTTTAGAAGTAGAAAAATGTCAACAAACTTTAGCAGCCGAGGTCGACACCCACAGAAGTTATTCAGCCAATCACAGACCTGAGCTGTTTCCTTTGCTAATTCGCATTGTACAGAAATTCATTCACACTCATTTTCTCTTTGAGGGTGTGAGACCAAAATCTAATTTCAACAACAGTTAGAAATGTTACATTACTTACAATACTTCACTATCATTTACAGTTTGAAGCAGCTCATAGTTTTGGTATGATCGTAGCCTGTGGTGGTTCCCCTCTAGTGTGAAGTTTCATTTGGAGAGAAACAAGCAGCTGATGAATTTAGTGGGGCAGCGGGGCCGGGCTGTGGGGCCAGTCAGTGGAGCTCAGGGGCCAATGTGTGTTTTCTCTGAGTAGAGGAAGGTTCATGCTCTCTGCTGGTTTATTGTGGTTCAGTAGCTCTGACTGCCTTCGCTCATTCCCCAGAGAGCACGAACGTGGGTATACGTTACACCTCCACAGCCCGGGCACAGACTCTTAGACTCCTGTCCAAAGTGCCCGTGACATCCAAGCTTAACGTCTCCATTTTCTGCATTCGATATCCGCAGTGTCTGTTGTTTTCCCCGTCAGCTAATCATGCGATTTGTAAGCCGCATCCCAGCGGCGGTGCTCACATTACCTGCACAGATATTGTAGCTGCTCATCAGATCACAGATTGTCTCTCTGAACGGCTGTTTTCACGGCGACAGGACAGAATCTGTGCAGCTCTGATATTATACGAAATGCTGATATAAACTCAAGATTTATGGCGCCTGAGAACCTGAAGTATACAAAACTATAAAAGACATCCATATTATTCTGTTACTGTCTTCCAAGATTTCAGAAGCCATGAAGTTTTTTGTGAAATTGTGATTCGTGCATTTGACCTCTGTGATAAAAATTGTTCTTGAAATTCTCGAAAGAGAATTTTGAATGTGGAATGATTTTAATAAGCTACAATATCTCTTATGGATTCTCATGGATTCTCTCAAAGTCTCATGGATTTGATTGGGTTTTTTTTATACTGTAAGTCACTACAGTAAGAATCGTGTTTGTACTGTAAGTAATAATGGTGTGTGGTGTTTTGCAGGGGTCCGTTCCTGGTAGCCATGGGTAAGTCCTGGCACAAGGAGGAGTTCACCTGCACCCACTGTCACATCTCACTGGCAGACGTGGGTTTCGTGGAGGAGCGTGGGTCCGTCTACTGTGAGCACTGTTACGAGCAGTTCTTCGCCCCTGTCTGCTGTCGCTGCCATCACAAGATCCTGGGGGTGAGTGACTGAGTTCTGCAGTTAAACAGCCGGTAACCAGGTGCTGGCTGCTAGTTGCTGAAGACAGAACCTTACTATACTGTTACATTAGCTTGTAGCTTGATAAACCTGTGTCAGTGAAGAACACATTTGGTGATTCTCAGTGGATTGTGGGAAATCAGGATCATGAGGTCTAGAAAAGCTGATGTGTGACAGCTACAGGTTTAAATCTCACAATTAGAGTTTAGTCCCCAAATGTTACGCAAGTCTCATTTTTAAATGTTTAAATGTCATTGCTTTAACATCATAATATATAATACTGTGTGTGTGTGTGTGTGTGTGTGTGTGTGTGTGTATATATATATATATATACGCACACTTGCATATATAATATAATATAATATAATATAATATAATATAATATAATATAATATAATATAATATAATATAATATAATATAATATAACATACAGTTTATAAAACATGCATTTGAAAGTAATTTGCATGTAAAATATTACGTGCACACATTTAATCCATCTGCATTACAGACACAACAGACAGTTGTGTCTGGTTAATTCAGCAGAGCACATGAAGTTTGCATCAGATTCTGCTCACAGTCTCTGTCTGCAGGAAGTGATCAACGCCCTGAAGCAAACCTGGCACGTCCACTGCTTCCTGTGCGCCTCCTGCAAGCAGCCAATCCGCAACAACACCTTCCACCTGGAGGACGGGCAGCCGTATTGCGAGAAAGGTGAGAGGACAGATTAAAAACACACTCAGTCCTGCAGTTACCCATAATCCCCCTGTGAGGTCATCAAACACTCTGGTCTGGAGAACACATCTCTGTCATCTCTGCTCATTAGTGCTGTAATTGAGCATCACAACCTGCCTAAACAACCAGTCATTACTCTCTGACTCTCACTGCTTATAAATGAAATGACATCAGAGGTTTATGTTCTGATTTCTGATTGGTTTAGATTACTACACCCTCTTTGGTACCAGCTGCCATGGCTGTGATTTCCCCATTGAAGCTGGTGATAAGTTCTTAGAGGCACTGGGCTTCACCTGGCATGACACCTGTTTCGTGTGTGCAGTAAGTGTCTGAAAACTGAAAAAATGAGGTATGAGAGGATACATGTGCTGTATGGTGATTATAATCACTCACAAGTTTGCACGACATCTGAGTGATTATCAGCCTGTAGGTGCTTCTCTGATCTGTCATATAATGTTGACTCTCTCTCTCTCCTCTAGGTCTGCACCACCAGTCTAGAAGGCCAAACCTTCTTCTCAAAGAAGGACAAGCCCTTGTGCAAGAAACATGCTCACGTTGTCCAGTTCTGAACACACATGCTGTAAACCAGCCGACCAAAGTGCATTATAAACAAGCTGATTGTGTTGCTGGTCATAATTACGTTTGTGAGATTTATTTTTCATATGTGAATGCTTATGCTAGAGAAAACAATTTGAAATTAGGAAAATATTGGATTCCTGTGTTGTTTCTGTTGCTCAGTTTGACAGAATTCTGATACAATAAACATTTGTACATGTTTGTGGTGATAATATTTAGATACTGTAGCAGTTGCAGTATTTAATAAAGCAGGAATCAACTTGCTTACATTTAACATTTTAAAGGTCCATTGAGTTGTA
>JAZGTH010000072.1:5777500-5805000 GCA_036877525.1 Chromobotia macracanthus | reverse complement strand
GAGTTTTTACATCATTTCTCAAAATGCATGGGTACATTTTCTGATTTCAGTTGTAAATTGTGCAAATAATCTCTTATGCATCAGTGATCAAGTCAAGACTGTCTTGAACTGATTCACTGGACATTCAAACCGCTTATTCAAGAGTTTGTTTTCTTTTCAGACAGATTCATTTTCAAGAAGCCAGCTGAACCACCCCGTCTCTCTTTCTTTCTCTGTCTGTCTTTTTCTATTTCTATCTCTCTGTCTCTCTCTCTCTGTCTGTCTTTTTCTATCTTTGTCTCTCTCTCTGTCTGTCTTTTTCTGTCGCTATCCCTCTGTCTCTCTTTTTCTCTCTTTCTTCAGTGTGGTTTCAGGTTTCACAGTTTTGTTCAGGTATGTGTTTATGTTATGGGGAGAAGTGATTGTCCACATATATCACACATCCTCCCTCGTCCCTGTAGTCAGCTTCCGTGACCGACACACACACACACTCACTCACTCAAACTCATTCACGGTCACATCCATAAAAAATGGTCACGAGTGACTCCTGTGAAGCTCACCTGCTCTCGTGCTGTTGTTATGACACGACTCTCAGCTTGTGTCTGTCTTTAAATCTATCTGTTTATCAGAGGATTGAAGCACAGATGCTTTGGAGATCTTCAGAAGAGCAGCTGCATGAGGTTCTTCTATTCTTCTGATCTTCACACATGGATCCAGCAGCAGAGAAAATCAAATGACCTTTAGTTGTGAATCCATTAAATGTTAATGCAGCTGAATAGAGATCTTCTCTGATGGATCTTCTCCAGTTTGTCTTTTATTATGTAATACAGGTAGTTCATAATAAAATCAGAGTTTTATTTACACAATGATGTAGAAATCAAACAGATGAGATTCATTGTGTCTCACGCTTCACTGAAAGCTGAAGAACACAATGGAAGAATCTTTGGTAAACAGGTGTTTTAAAGTGGTAAGAAACTAACGACAGCATGAAACTGCATTCATAGCATATTCATGTTAAAAAATCTTTTCATTCTTTAGAATAACATGCACAGATAAATCTTGCCCGAGACGTGAGCATTAAATAAACTCAGTTTCTAGGGCAGATCAGAACACATGCAGTGGACTCAGACCGTGTCGGGAAGCTCAAACAAACGTTTGTCAGTGTTTTGAAAGAGCAGTTCTGATGTTTAATCTCTGGGCTGATTCTTTGGTCTGTTGTTGTCTTGTTCACGTTAGGTGAAGCTCAGGGCTTCTGTCCACCACAGGTAAACTCCTGTAGATGTGAGGGATGTTTAATCTGTTTAGTGTGAACGGATGAGAAGAAAAGAGCTTGTGAATTAGTTCAAGCTGCAGGCCGGTGAGACGTCCGCCCGGAACGGAACGTCTTAAAATCCCGGCGAGATGAGCAGAGTGGCTCCCATTAGAGGAAGAGGAAGTGTGCGGAGAGAGGCTGAAATCTCATTTCTCCAGCTCTGGGAGTTATAATGAGATTGAGATGTGATGAACAGATGAGTCAGGATCTCACAGCACATACACACACGAGAGCCACACAATTGAATTATTTTCAGTTTTAATGTGCTCATTGTGTTGTCAAGGAAAGAAACCATGTCTGAAGGACAAAAACTCTTTCATTGCATCATTTATTTCTTTTTTTGTTGTTATGAGGTCATGTAAGTGATGTCACTCTTTACTGACGCGGTTTTTCATATTTAATGTGCATTTGTAAGTACAATTATGTTATTTTTATTTCTGTTTAATTTAGGTGAAAGAAGAATTTTTTTTAATTTTTCCAAAATCCTAAACCTACATATTTTGTTGTGTAATCGTGGATGTTTTGTATGTTATGGCACATTGACTGTGGTAGAGTAATGTTTTATCACATGGAGATCTGTGAGATGTGTACGAGCTGTAATCAGTGTTGTGAGAGCTGATGTGTCGGGTGTTCACGCTGCTGTTAACAGCAGAATTAAAGCGATCTGTATCCAGAGACCCATTGATCCGGAGATTGATCCATGTACAGCTCCAGCAGCACTGTACACAAACTTCCTGCCTGATCCACACACACTGACTGATGAAGTACAGCACAGCCATCAGGTGTGGCCTCATCTCAGGAGACTGTTGAATGGTTTTACGTTACAGAATTAAAAAATGTTTAAATATCCTGTAACCAAGCGGTAATGTTAATACAATGTTTAAAAAGCTGGATGTTTCGAAATGGAACTTCAAAAGTTCCTTAATGGAAAATTAGAGAAACATTCATACAACCAAAAACTGTTTGCTGGGTACCTGCAGCTGCAGTTACTGATGGCAGTTTCAGAGGTGAAGTTATTACATTTTGAGATTATGAAGACAAACATGTAGTTATACATGATGTGATCTCTGTGGTTTAGTGAGTATGTTTGAGGTTTTCTGCTGTTGAGTTTAATTAGCATTAGACTGCAAGCGTGTCATTATGAGGCTTTATAAAGCTCATGTTGATCATCTGAGGAGGACGGGTGTCACTCAGACTGTGTGTGTGCAGTTTCTCTGAGTACTGTAGTGTTTTAAGGGATCGCTGCTTGTGTGTTGTTTTCAGTGTCTGCTGCAGTAACACAACCTGCTAGAATGCCAAGAATCCCTGTGCTAAAGTTCACACTATATCCATCTGCGACTGGATGTCTGGAAATGGAACACAGCTGTGTGTGTGTGTTGAATGCGTGCGTGTGTGTTGAATGCGTGCGTGTTTGTGTGTTGAATGTCTGTGTGTGCGTGTGTGCAAACAACACGTGTTGTCTGTTTGTTGATGTTGTGTACAGATGCAGATATCAAACAGACGTTCAGGTTGTTGTCTTCAGGCTGGAGTGTGTGTTCTCTCTGATGGTGGACAGGTAACTCCAGATGTTTGTGTTTCCGACTGGACTGTTGTGGTACATCTCAGGTGTGTGTGAAGTTTCCTGCGAGCCTCTCTCTGAGCTCTTAAGAGAACATGTACGGCTCGATCTGTTTACAGAAACTGTCAGAGAAACTGTCTGCCAAAGCTCAGAAACATCTCTGCCTGCAGTTTTCTTCTGCGTTCTGGCAGATCGCCTTTTTTCCACTTCAAAAACTCTTTAGAATGGAGCTCAGGGCAGAGGTACGTTTTCTTTGGAGTATTTTTGGTCATGTTTTGTGGATCAGTCATTCAAAATATTCTGTGGCCAGGGGACTGTTTGGTTGAATTTTCTCTTCTAGAAAGTTATCTGACTTCTGGAGTGTTTCAGAGCAGCCACTCGACTGGATGAGTTTGTAACACAAGCCTGTGTTCTTCCTCTGAGCAGCTTTGACAGGAAGGCCGCTTGGACTGTTAGGGGAAAAGGAGAACCAGATGAGATATGATGTTTCATACACACATCATCAATCCTCAGTTCTGATGAGAGATTCAAATGTGTTTCACATGTGCTGTATGTTTGGATGGACATGAAAAGCATCATTCATAGCTGCGCCTCTGGATGATCAGATCACGTCTGAGCTGTGCGTGTGATCAGACTCTTGCGTGATGGTTGTGACCTTTAGATATTTGCATAATGCAGATTAGATCACTGCGACACACCTACATGCATCCAGACTTTTATTGGCTGATTAGGAGGCAGCTGTTTGCATTTCCTGGAACATGGATGACCCTAAAATGTGCAGTTTGACCTCATTAACATTTGTGTTGTGTTGGAATGATCCCATATTTTCTTTTTTAAAAATAAGCTGCAGGTTATTTGATGATATTTGTGCTTCATAACTACAGGTCTGAATGATAAACAAAGCAAAAACAATATACATTTTTTCAGCCTTTTGACAGTATTTCTATCTCTGTGTATTGTTATCATTTTCAGTCAGAGGAACCATTATTTTAGTCATCATTGAAAATGTGTTGACAGTTCATTATATCATCCAGCACTAGTGAGATCTATTGTGATAACATTTGGGCTAAATTTAGAATCTTTCAGCAACAGTTCAATCATGCGGGTGAAATCATCAGGTCTTTCTCCTGGTTTTGGTCACATGTTTGACTCACAATGAGTCTCACTGAGGTTTGATGTGTTTTTTGACTCTGGAAACTGCAGCTGTGTCAGTTCTCCTCCATCAAACGACACATTAATAGTCAAGTGACACATGTTGGCGTTACAGGCAGGTTAAATGGTGCAGGAATGCCTGGCAGGTTTCAGCACATATTGTCAGGATTAGGAAACCAGCCAACACAAATTTAATCCAACTTGGTGGCTGCAGCGTTCAAAGCTGAGTTTTCTAGATCAGTTTTGGAGTTTCTCTAGATCAGTTTTGGATGCCTCAGAGTTTTTGTAGATTAATTTTGGGTTCCTAAAAGGAGCGTTTCCTGTGTGAGGGATTTTTCCGGAGAGGTTGGTATCTCTTTTAGAGATGTTAGTGTATGTTTGCTGTTTTATTCTGACCGTAATTTGTGCGTCTTGGCTCAGGCTCACCTCAGACCAGCAGAACAGCTGAACAAATATACAAACGAATCCGTTTCAGTATCAGAACTTGCTTCCAGGCAATGGCCAAACAAAACACAGTGTCCCCTTGTCAGAATTGCATGATGTATTTGGCAAAGACATACTTTACTTTTCCTCTTAAAGGAACAGTTCATCCAAAAAAAAGAACAAAATCTGTCATTTACTCACCCTCATGTTGTTCTAAACCCAAAACAGCAAAACTTTAGACCATAAGACTTGTGCTGTATTCTTCTAAAGTCATCTAAAGCCTTATGGAAGCTTTAAATATGTCTTAAAATATGACACTTATGAAGTCTGAAGTAAGGACCAGTGGTGACTGAAAGTTCTAAGATGCACATGAGATATTGAAGGTGTTTTGGGTGTGAGGTTGAGTGTACAGAAGCTCTATTCATTCACAGGCTGAGGGTCTACAGAGAACTTCACTCATCATCTCAGGGAGATCTTGAAATCACAGACTAATGGGAAGTGTACTGCAGTAAAGCAGAAGATCTTCTCAGCATCACTGCTGCGTGTGCTACAGATACAGTCATCATGGTGACAGAAGTTAAATTTTTGGGTGACTGTCTCTTTAAGTCTGTTGTATTGTATTGTAAGCCCCACTGATATTTATAACAGAGCTGTAATTGCTAATAATTTTCCTGGAAGCCATGGTGTCGACAGAGCAGAGAGGTGGGGGGGCAGGTCATATCTCCGTTTGCCTGAGGTTCAAAGTGCCTCCAGTTCTCTCACAATATCGCATTTTGTTATTTATTTTAAAGTTTCGCTCACCATTTATTTAAAGAGGAGATGAGCAAGACCGAAACAATCTGAAGAGTGTTTATTGTGTTGAGAACGGACATGCTGAACGCAGGCTGCAGGTGACACGAGTGACTCTGTATAATGGGAATAGATGTGTACTGTGTACTGCAGTCACCTGAGGCTGATGTGTAAACTTCACACTTCAGCATCTTTACATGAAGAGCTCCTGCAGCTGTGTGTAAACTGTTGGGTGGCCCTGTGAGAAATACAAACTGTATTTGACTGATTTACCCACCAATAAAAATATTTTTGAAAGACGTAAAAATAACACAGACTGCTGGAGCAGAAACTTTATTTTAATAATAGCACTTTTAAATATCTATTTCCCACATTTTTAGTGATTTTACTGTGTATGCTTGCAGTATAAGACAGATTTACTGTAGGTAAGTGATGAATGTGTGTTAGTGTGGCTGTTCTTACTGTAACCTGTTGTTCTCAGATCAGGTTCACTCTGCTCTACTCTACTCTACTCTACTGTACTGTACTGTACTGTACTGTACCCCTGCTCACAGACGGTGCTGCTGTCCAAGCAAAATCATCGCCTCTTTTTCAACCTTTATACCTTCTGCATGCACAAAATAAATCACAGGCCGTGGTTTCCCCACAGCTCAGGGAGAAAGACACGATGGATATAGAGTGAAGCTGTGTAATAATATGTTTGTTTGGAATGGGATTTGTCTGTGTGTACAGCTGTTTTCTGGACTTCCACCTGCACCCGTCTGCTAACACACAACTCCAGTAGTTCATGTGTGTTTTCTAAAGATCAGCTTCAATTAATGAGAGATCTGTCTCTGAGCATTGAGTTCAGACTGCAGGAAATTAGAGGATAAACCAGCCGTGGGCTTAGTGACTAGTCCCCTGCTTGACTTCCAAAGGTAACAAGTTGAAAGTCTCTAACATTCATCTAATCAGTGTGAATGCAGTTTACTTCAATATTCATATTCATATTTAACTTGTGAAATAAAATAATGCTTCATTAATTCTGATGTATCTGGAATTTCACTGGTATCAGCTGCTGATAGTTTGGTGTTGTGAAGCCCAGGTGAGGATGGTGCTGGTGTAGGTGTCTGATGTCTTCAGGTGTCTGATGTTTAAAGTCTTCAGCTCCATCATAAGTCCAGCAGATCTTCAGAGATGTTGGTTGAAACCTCCAATGTGAAAACGAGTGAAACTTCAAGAGCTTTCAAAACAAGTGGAGGGATTTAATTACACATACCTGAAGAACTTACAGCATGGAAAATCCCTCTGCGCCTGCCGCCCACGCCCAATGTCCGAGCTGGAGCGGGTCCACTGCTGAGAAATAACACTAATAATATTAATAATGACAAGTCTCTCTGTATTCACACCTGTCACGGCACAAACACAGTCATCAATCACTCGCTTCTGTCCGTCACACACAGACACACACTGGACTGCTGTCTGTTCAGGGCTCAGTGTTATTGTAGGCCGAGGTCTGGGGACGCTCCAGTGATGATAGCAGTGTGACTGCAGTGTCTCAGAGATTTCAATCACATGGAAAGACAGGAAGAGCATGAGCTGTTTCAGGATTTAAGACTGTCTAGCAGTCTTTTTGATAAACATCACTGCCACTTTTTCTTATGTGATTTGATCCTAAACTTCAGCAGGTATCTTGCCTTCACTGTTTGTTCTACAGATATGAATGAGAAACAACATGGTAATGCATTACAAATGATTCTGTTTGTTTCTCTAGGTAAATGAAGTCTAGGTGTCCCAGAAAGTTAGTTGTTTTTTAGTTGATACAGTAACTCTTGGAGTGTGTAACTCTTGGACATCTCATGGGTCACATTGTCATCTGCATTGGTTTATATGTACAGTTTTGGTAGTGCAGTACTTCAACAGCATGATGTGTTTTATCAGTTTTATTCCTCATGGAAGAGTTGATGTTGAACTGCTGTAGTTGTGTGTCTTCTGTATCAGCTCTTTCTCTGGTTCAGTCTGGTAGGTTTCTTTGTTCAGAGTAGCTGTTTACTCACAGTTAAACGGACCGTACAGCTGTCTTTAGCTCACTCACTCAGTTCTTGTTTTGGGTGATCTGTCACAAGTTTTGTTTTATTAACTGTGACTTTGGCCTTTGCTCATCCTGATATGGACACTGAACCCGTGGGGTAATCAGAGAGGGTTTGCTGAGTCTTTGAAGCTCTGTTGTTTTGGATCTTCAGTACCATGAGCACAATCCCATCAGGAGGGGCGGGGGGTCAGGAGGGGTTACTCTGCTTTGACATCTGAGCTGCCGAGAACGTCGAGTCGTAGAACAACTCAATCTCAGCGAGAGGACCTTCTCAGATCTCTGAAACATGAATGATCTGTGAAGACATCTCTTGCTGTCTTTAAAATGCAGAGTCTGGGCTAAAAGTCCTGGTTGGAGCTTATGAACATTGTGTCATGGTAAATAAATGAAAAACGGTCTGGGGGGAGAGTTACAGGATAAACAAAGCATCTGAACACCCTGCTGGAGGTGCCAGAGCTGAACTCGTATAAAGAGAGTTTGTGTCTTAAATCTCTCCACTGCCGTCCAGTTTATGTCTGCAGTGCCTCTAATTAACAGTGGAAAATGACTTTTAAATATTACTGAACTCAGAGTGACAGCTTCAGGATGGAAATGTGTACCAGCTGTGTTTTTTTAAAGTATCCATGAATTAGACATTAACACTGGCCAAGTATGTACCACTAGACTGGAGTTCCCCAGTTCTTAATTTTTTCCTTGTTAGTGTTCGTTATGATTGTAGCCAGTGTGTATCCCATAATTTTTTTACATGAAACAGCAGATCAGTTTGACTTTACTAGGCAGTATATAAGTTTTATCTCATCTATTGTATCATACAGTTCAGCTGAAGAACACTTTAGATGTATTTTAAATTATATACCAAATAAATTGAATAAGCCAGTCGAAACATTAGCTATCATTAGATATCAGATAAAAATGTTGTTTTCATGAGGTTTAGAACAGAAGTAATGAAGTATCAGACTGATTTCTCAATGTGAAGTGTTTGTACTGAGTTATCAGGGCTCACACCGATCGGAGGGTGAAACAGGGTGTCGTGAGGCTCATGTAGACGGTCTGTGGATATACAGTTGTTGTGTTTACAGTCAGTTTTATAGAAGCAGTGAGATCAGAATCAAAAACAGCTGTTGCTTTGTAAATACAATTAACCCTGGTAATTGGTAGATGTTGATTTTGGGTTTCCAGCACAGTTCTCACAGCGGCAGCCTGGTGTTTGTGATGTCACAGGCTTGCGTTTCTCTTCTGTTGTGGGTCAGAACTCACAGATGTTGATATAGAGGAGAAAAGTCTCTGTCTCTCTCTCTCTCTGGGGTGTCAGGGTCTCTGCTGGTAAGGAGGAATGGAGTGTTTAATTACTGCTGTACAGCAGAGCTCTGACCCGGCACTCACCCGGGGAGGGAGTCACGCCCTGCTAATTATTTTCACAGCAGAACCAATCAGCCGCACTGTGAGATGCTTAACTGAGATCCAGCTGCCTGTCTGTCCAGTAAGGAGAGCGGCTCCATCTCCAGGGGCCCGGGGTCTCGCGCATACACAGACAAACAGATCAGGAGGAGTGTCTACAGATTTCAGACTGATTTTGGTTCGGCCAGGTGGCCAGATGTTGTTGTGCTGAAGTGTGTCGAGCTTTTCAGGGTTCAGTGCTTTTCTCTTTCTTTATAGCTCTGTCTGTCTCACGTATGAACAGCTTTCTTATTCTTTGATCCTGATAAATTCTCTTTGGCATAAGAAAAATATTTTGCTCCACTCTGATCTCAGAGGTGTGACGACTCCTTGAAAATTGTGCCTTTGGTTTGAAAGCCATCCAGATTGTAATTTTTCACTTTAGGAGATTGCCCAATTTGATGCCCTGTTTGATCCATAAACTGTTCAATGGTGTGCTATTATCAAAATGAGGCTCCATGTATTGAAGTCTTATGATTATGTGATTATATTCCACATGCTGATTTTTTTATGTGCAGTACATGTGTGGTTTAAATATCTCCAGTTTTATTATTTAGGTTCTTTATAGCAGCGTGCCACAGATCTGTTCTGACAGGTTACAGACAGCAAGAGTAAACACAGTTTAATTACACCTAATAAAATGCAACTGACCATATAATTGTGTGGCTGAGGTAGCAAAAAATACTCTCATTAACTTTAAAACAGGAAAACACTTTCCATATGTTTGTTTTGTTTATCCAGTCAAATTCTGTAGTATTTCGGTTTAAATTCATGTCACTTTCTAGTAGATGCAGTAAACAAATTAGACGGATATCAACATGCAAGTTGTTGCATGTTGTGGCATCATCCTCCAAAATCACAAATTAAACCGCAGAAGAAATATAATTGAGAATAGTGTGTTTGCTTTAGTACAGTAAACAATTTGTGTACTGTATTGGGTCATACTTTTAAAGGCACAAATCTTTCATTCTCACTGTACATGAATGTATGCATGTATGAATCTTTGTGTAGGTATGAATGCTTTGTATATGCATATATGAATGTTTGTGTGTATGTGTACTGTCACTTTCTTGACTCTTTATTGGCTTTATTTGCTGTGTTTAACAGTGTGTTGTGTTCGTTTTCAGTCGTTCGGCCCTCTTTAGCATGAGCAGGATGCAATTCAAGTACGATAAATAAACTGTGTGATGTCAAATAAACAGCTGGAGTGAAGCGTTTTCCTTCCGCAGGTTTGTTTTGACAGTGGGAGCTGGCCGTCAGGTCGCAGCGCATGTAAAGCTCGGAGTAGCTCCTGTAAAACAACCTCTGCAGAGGGTTTCACATGTCAGACAGACAGACAGACGCGTGTTTACTGTGAGATGAATGTCAGGGTTTTCTCTTCACACTATATGTCTAACTGATCTCAACATCCCAGGTCTGGTTTGGTGTGAATGAAGGGGATTTAGCAGTAATCCTCCACCGATCGCAATACAATCACAGTGTCTGAAGTTTAAGTCCGGTCTCCTGTTTCTGCACCTACGGGGAGGAGCAGCACACCTGAGAGCAGCACACCTGAGAGCAGCACGAGAGCAGTCCTAGAGCAGCACACCTGTGGTCGTTATATCAGAGGATGAGAACAACGCCTGTGACAGACGTACACGATCAAACACGACACGATCGTGCGCTATTCGCCGCTCTGGTGAACACGTCGTTTGGGTTGCAGATGGTGCACATGTCAGTGTGCCAGCCAGGAACCCAGCTACCAGTTTAACGTTGTGAGAATGTTTTCGTATCAGGAACATTGTATTAACGTTAATGCTTGATTTCCTTCATTTGTAATACTTTTAAAACGTTCCAGTAACCACCTAAGAATAACGTTTTTGATACATATGCTATATAACGTTCCACAAGAACATTTTTGATAACTGTAAAAAACTTTCAAAGAACTTTAGCCAACGTTCCGAGAATGTTCCCTGTTAGTTGTAAAACTGAAAAGCTGACAGCAGTAAGCAGAACAGAGAAGCAGTGCACGACTTCACAGAGGCGTGATGAAGACGCTGATGAAGACGCTGGAGCGGGTGCGCAATGTGGCATCCTGCTCTGCGCTGGTCTGCACGCGTCATGGAGGCTGACGGGCCGCGTCTCCACACTGACGCCCGCAGCAGTCGCAGTACTTACAGGCTCTGGATGTTGTTAATCTTGCTGTCAGACAGTAACGTGATCTGCAGAATTACTGTTTATGTGACGGGTCGTGTGTTCGTGTAGATCTGCAGACACTTGTGTTGTCTGATACAGGTGCTGAACTGTAGAAAACAAGAAAAGGTTTTAATGGATCTTTGCTTCAGTACAATTAGAAATTAAATTGTGTCTTAAAAACAGTGATTGTGTTTAGTATAATTAGTGACTATTTTATTTTAAGGTAATTCAAATTGGCATACTGTAGATGGGTAATATACTCTGATGTTTAAATACTTTACAATTTCAGTTTGCTTTTCATTGCAGTTTTTTAATTTATTTTGACATTAGTAGCAAAGATTCTTTTATTGTCATGATAATGTCAATGGAAATCAGCTTCTTCTAATTATAGGCTTGTAGTAAATGTCTTTTGGAGATATAAAAGTCAGGGTTTTGCTTCTGTGTATTATCTGGAGTTTTGAACCACAGAAATGAATAAAGTCCTCCTGTGACATCATGGCAGTCAGGTTCTGCTGTGGTGACTGTTGTGTGTTTGTTTGTACTCTGATCGGTCACTGTTGGGCTCTTTTGAACACACCTGTAAGTCTTGAACGTTTGTGTCATGCGGGTGGATTAGCTGGAGAGCTCCAGTGTGAGGGCTTTTGTCTGAAAGCATTTCACCATTATTCAGGCAGAAGTCTCCTGTTACAGGTAAAACACAGCCATGTCACACCTCCTTTGTGGAGCAATGAGTAGAAGCCTGACTCCGCTCAGGTGGGCCGTCAAAAGGAGCTTTCAGCGGCTGTGGATGTGATGGTGGTGTTTAGCACACGGATGTATGAAGAGAATTAGACAGTGATTGTGCTGAAATGTTTTGGCTGTGAAACAATCCCTGTGATGTCTGATAGCACGGAGAGATTTGCGATCAGAGCTCTGCAGTGACAGACGCTCGCTGCTGCACATCGATGCTAATTTGCAAGAGATCTGAGAGTTGGAGATACTACTGGGTGGGACGTGAACTTGAGCACAGAGGTGAAAATAAGTGGAGACAGAGCTGCGCGGAGAGCTGACAGCTTGATTGCATTCTCGCTTTGTTCTGTGAAATCACAGTTGCAGCAGATGCAGCCAAACTCTGAACAGCTGTGCAGTTTTCCTGCAATCTCCACTTACAGAGCCTGCTGGGCCCCCGATACACGCATGCGCACACACGCATACATGCATGCATGCATGCACATAAACTTGTGTGTGAGAGAGAACAATGCTTCTTTTTCTTTTTTAATAATTAAAAGGGTCGTCAGCTTAGAATCTCTCACATTTGTTGTTCTTGTGGACTGAAGGCTTTGTGTTTTTACAGCTCTGACTGAATGCAGAAAATTGGATGTGTGTGTGGAAACTCTGAAGCATGTTAACAACTATTCTATTGTTTCATTTGTCCTAATGTTGGCTGTCGAACCCTAAACATTTTAATTGTGGGCAGTATATGTTCAGAAATAGCAGCCGTGTGGAGTTTTAGTGGCCCCTAGGGGACACAGTCAGGGGTCTGCTAGACTCCTAGACAGGGGTGTGGGGGGGTTGCTGTGGCTCTCCTTCACTCTCATGTGTTCTTGATTAGTTCCAGCACACCAGCGCAGTGGCAAATCCTCCAGAAAATATGCAGCTGTCTGTGTGCCACCCGTCGCAGTTAATGCACAGAATGTCAGAATGACCACGTACTCACTGCGTTTCTGGGTCCACACATCAACTGGATCAGATGAACGCTAGAATGTTAGAATGAGGCGCGTTTGTCGTTTCCAGCTTGGTTAGCCAAAAATGTTAATCCAACACTAACAAGAACACCTCTTTCTGATCAGTGCTTTCATGGAGTTATTTCTAGAACAATCTTCTGCGTGGAGTAAGAGATCGGGGCAGCATTCTGATGTGCTGTTGTAATAAAAAAAAAAGCCAATTTAGTCACTGATAGATTGTTTGCAAAGTAAATGACCTCTAAAGCAATGTAGATTAGTCACAATGAATAAACCTTTAGACCACATAATTAACTCGACTCAACCCTTCATGTCATGAACAAATAACGATGTTTCTCAACTCTTTTCACACAGTAGCAGGGTAACAGAGCTCTTGGCACAGAGATGATGTTAAAGTTGGTTTGTACAGCATGCTGGAGGACGTGAGTGACATCATTAGTGGCTGTGGTTGTCAGTAATCAGAGATCGCAGGACACACTTTGCTGCATGTCGCATTAATCCTGCAAATTGTATAATTACAGGCTTCTGAGCCTGCATGAGGCTGCGGTTAAATGGGGCTTTGATTACACACAGAACACAAGCTTTCACACACACATCAGTGAGGGGAACTGAAACATCAGAGATGACCTCCTGCTCCAGCATGCCAAGTGCTTTCAAAACACAAGATGTCTTAATGTGACACCTGAGGATTCTGGGATATCGCTCATTTGTCTTAAGTGGAGCGGTGCATCAGATAAGGACATCACTTTACTTCATCTGTGGGTTTTTTGTCTTTTAATCCTGGTATCAGTTTCACTGGCTGTCTTTGTGTTTGTCATCTTTAGTCACGGTGAGATGTGAAAACCGTTTCAAGAATGTATCTGTGTGTCTGTTATGAGCTCAGTAGAAACACTGACTGTATCATGTTAGACTTGTTCATATGTAATTGGTTTGTGCCACTGGCATGAATAATTCCTCAGATTATGTAGTTGTGGAGGACACGTGTGTTAATTTTCCAAGCCTTCAGACCTGTTCACCTGGTGGGGTTTAAATACTAGTGCCAGTAATCATGATAGTCTAACACGATACAGTCTGTGTTTCTACTGAGCTCATTGCAGATAATCAGACATAACACCCTAGTAAACTGCATAGCTGTGCACTAAAAACTCTTAGAATACCCTAGCAACCACATAGCAGTGCCGTGACAACCAAGTTCTAGCTGAAACGGGAAACTCTCTCCACCTCTCCCCCGCTTCCTGTTTCTCCCTCCTTCCCTCTCTTTGTGAAAACAGGTTATTACATCATAATCCTCTCACAATGATCACACAGCTTCTTGTCTGTCAGGGAACATGAAGTGTGCTTTATGTTTTGAGACATGGATCAGCCTGTCACAGTCTTTGAGAGGTCATTTGTAAGTTCCTTGAAGATAATTAACACTTAAGCTTACTGTACTTACTGTAGGCTGAGTATTTCAGGTGCATAAGAATATTGTAAAGTATTATTCTGTAGGGGGGTAAAAAAAATAAGCTCAGTATTTTTCAGGCTTTTTCTGATAATAATGTATTTCTTGATTCTTGTCTATTTACTTGTCATGAGAAGAGTTATTTCATGCACACGGTTTTAAAAGCAGCTGTAGTATGATTTTTAGTGTAACAGGAAACTTTATTGTGTAATAAATTCATTAAGATGCTCATGAGTCTGTTCATCATTACTCAGGCAGCCCTGTTCTATAGAACAGGTTTAATGCCTGTTTGTGTATGTGTGTGTGTTTGCTGTAATCGATCGAATCTGTTCTCAGCGTGTGAGTTACATTAGAGCAAACACACATTCACTGCTCTGTAATCTGTGAGTGTATGGAACATCTCACCAGGATGTTTTTTGCATATCCTGATCAGGACCTGAGCATGTGTTTGCCTGTGTGTGTGTGTTTGTGCATACATGACTGTTGATGTGTGTGTGTGGGTGAGTGTGTGTGCGTGTTAGAGAGTGTGTGTGTCATTTTTCTGTGTGTGCGTAGAGTGCATAATGACTGGTGTGTGTGTGTTTGTGCATACATGACTGTTGATGTGTGTGTGTGAGTTTCTGTGTGTGTGTGGGTGAGTGTGTGTGCGCGTGTTAGAGAGTGTGTGTGTCATTTTTCTGTGTGTGCGTATGAGAGTGTGTGTGTGTTTGTGCATACATGACTGTTGATGTGTGTGTGTGGGTGAGTGTGTGTGCGTGTTAGAGAGTGTGTGTGTCATTTTTCTGTGTGTGTGTGTGATGATGGTGTGTGGGTTGTGGTTTGTTTGTGGGGGGTGTGTGTTTTTTTAATAGGTTTTTTTTTTTTTTTTTTTTTTGGAGAGTGTGTGTGTGTTTGTGCATACATGACTGTTGATGTGTGTGTGTGGGTGAGTGTGTGTGCGTGTTAGAGAGTGTGTGTGTCATTTTTCTGTGTGTGCGTATGAGAGTGTGTGTGTGAGTTTCTGTATGTGTGTGTTTGGTTCTTGCATGCCTCTGTCTCTAATGACAAGCATGTGATGGGAGACCTGCTGTGATTGGATCGTTCAGTGACTGTTTATGGATCAGGTGCTGCTAATTTACCTCGCCTGCGTTCAGGAAACAGGTCACAGAGGTCACGGGGGTGACGGGTGGGGTGTGTGTCTTTCATTTATGTGTGTGAGTGAATTATATTGTAGTGCTGTGTATTTCTGCATCTGTAGTAACTGAGTCATTAGTTTAGGGCTGCATGTGTTGCTCATTATTGCATGTTTTGTGCTGTATTGTGAGTATCTGTGCATGGCTTACTGCTGTGCAAAGATTAATGATTTCTAACCACACGAGTGATTTGCCAATTTGTTTTTGTTTTACTCACATTTTGTCTCCGTGTGGATCTCTGAGTGATCGCTGTATCTAAAGGTTTATTTTCTGTTTCACCTGCTGCTGGTCTCATAGCTGCGCTCGTGTTTTGTAATTGGTTTCCAAAACAGTGAAGCGCAGCGTGTGACAATATGAGGCTGCAATTATTGGGAGACATTTATGCTGTAGGTGCAGTAAAAAATCGAGTGACAGGAAGAGTTTGGATGGTCATTCATCAAACTCTCGTCTGCTGGATCAGGAGCTTCACTGTGCACAGGAGATCCATCTTGTTTCCACATGTCTGTGCCCACAAATATTCAGTTTTACAGTAAGTGAATGGAGTGAGATTTCAGAGATAGATTGCATTTCCAACCTTTATTGACTGCGGAGAAGCCTGCGACAGGCAGGAGGTTATGGAGATACATTAGCAGAAGAGAAAAGGTTTATATGAGAGAGGCAGCGAGAGGATCGATCTGTGACACACAGACACTATTCAGCTGTTGACATGAAAAAGTGCAGAAGACATGATGATGTTTATCTTTCATTTATTCTGATCAGTTCTGTGATTAATCATTTAATGTAAATCGTATCATAAATGAAAGAAAACAGACAACAGCTACTGAATTTACATGCACAACAAATCATTACAAATACGATCCAGCAGTGCTCACATCTCCACTGAACAGACAAATAGTAAAGCACTAGTAAGGGTGTGAGAAGTGTCTTTTAAGGGGGTTGTTGGATTATCAGGTGTGATTGTGTATGCTCACACTGCAGTGTGTAACTTTCACCTCTCTGTCGCCATCTCTGTTTGAAACATAAAACTGCAGGTTACTTTACATCATTTTTAGGTATGATCAAGTCTCATGAAGCCAAAACGCGGCACCAGACATTTCCTGTCAAATCAGACCTGACAGCTGAAATTGTGAATCATTATTATAAGCGTACTGTTTGGTAAGGTGAGTAGAATGTATTGAACACTGATCTGTTATGTAACTGCTCAGTAAGTGATTTTTTTTCATTTATCTGTGATCAGTTATGGATTGCAGCTTTATAGTGAAGCGTTTTTGTCACTTCAGTTCTGCTGAAAGCAGCAGATTTAGTGTTTGTGTGCTGTGAAAACTGCTGCTAGACATCTGACTGTCAGCTTATAAAGTTTAGTGTACACTGAAGCTTATTCTGAATGAGAATAATTCTCAGTTCTCCCTCACTCAGACAGAAAGATACAGTGAATGTTCTAGCTATTGTTGCTCACAGTTTTCATCTGAAAACTGAGACTCGGTCACTGAACAGTCGGCTGAGGTGACACAGATGCTGAGGTAATAAGGTTGAGATTTTTTCTTATTAGTCGTCTTCTTTAGTGGGAGTTTCCACAGAATGATCTGGAACAAAATGGCAGGTTTTGCTTTTGGTTTCAGTGAGAAGTGAAGCAGCTGATGTAACTGATCCCAGATAATGAGATACAGATGTGTAACTCACTATTGATTGTAGCAGATTTGACTGAATATATCTGAGGAATAATTGCAGGTTTGTTATATTAAAAATGATTCTCAAAGGATCCATGAAACAGCTCTGAGTCACGACCCTGCTGCTGTTCACCCCACATCATTAGCACATTTCTCCATTTCTCTCAGGTATTTCTCATTCCTGACTCATTCTGTGCAGAGCTCTCTGCAGCAGCAGAGAAATAAATACTGTGTATTTATCATCGTCGCTGCACATTAATCTGGAGCTGTAAATATTTTAACATCCTGAAACGGTTCTCGTCACCTTTAAGATGACTTGTGAAGAACTCGAAGAAGAAACTGAAAACACTTTATTGTGGTTATTTCTCCAGAGCAGCTCCTCATGAGAGGGGGTGGAGACGTAAGTGAGCATTCTGGGGTAAAACGTTTTTTATGGCCTTCAGAACGTGTGTTAGCTGAATCGGATCTGCTTCAGGGCTACACACACACACACACACACACACACACACACAGCTCCGGAACGTTCCGCACTGTTGAGGCTGCCTGGTTGAAGTGTGTGTGTGAAAGAAGAGACACGCACACCACACACACACACACACACACACACACACACTACTGACCATGTGAATACACACTGTTGACATCCACTGCTTCATTATTATTAGACTTTGAACAAAGAAAAGCTGTGCAGACGCAGCTCTCAGGTGTGTGTGTTCAGTAGTACAAACAGAGATTATGTTACATCCCCGACTGGACGGACTTTCCTGCAGCATTCCGGAAGAGTTTTTTTCACATTTATTTTGTCTATGTTTTAAAAATGTACTGACAGTGTTACAATGCTCTTATGCTTTGACAATGTCAGAATTTTTTAACCCATGCCAATCAGACAGTTTAAATCCAAATCTACTGTTAGTAAAATCTTTCTCTCTCTTTTTGTCTGTCTGTCTTTCTCTTTCTCAGGTGTGTTAGTGGTGGATGGGCAGATGATCAGGGCAGGACAACAGATTGTGAAGTTTTGAGCAGCTTTGCACACAGACAGACAGACGCAGGTGAGAGATCTGCAGACATGTAGAGAATTTCTCCTGCACTCACAGATCTCGTCAGCACGCTCATATTGCATTTCTCCTCTGCTGTAAATCTCTGTGAAGGTTTGTGATGGAAATATGGGAGGGGTCAAAGGGCCAAAAATTCCGAAATATCCGTCAGGGATTCTCTGTCTGTCTGAGAAACCTGAGCGAGGCTTTGTTCCCTGTGACCTCAACCTTTGTTTATGTGTGTATGTGAAGTTGTAGTGACCTACCAAATAAAAAATGGCTATAAAATATATAAATTTGATTGTAAATAATTACAATACAATACGAGAGAGGGTGACGTGAGACACATGAAACTAGTGCAGGTATATAACATGTCAGTTGCTTCAGAAACACAATTCAGCTTTATTATACAGGTATATTTGACCTCGCAGTGCTGTAATTGACCAATCACAGTGAAGTGTTCCAGTGACCAATCACAATGAAGTATTCCAAAGAGCTGTGTAATACTCAACATGTAGGAGTCAGATGTTCTCAGTGCAGTGTGATACTAACCTGATAAAATGAAATATTCACATATTACAGCAGGGCATATGATTTTAAAAAGATCGTCATTTTGTTAAGATTGTTGTGTGTGGGTGAGACACAGTTGAGTGCTTACAAGGTTATGTGTAGAACAAACTCGGCTCTATATTTGGTTGTCCGAGCGTGACTGATGGTCCTACACCTGCTGCTGGGCTGATGCGGTTGGGCTCTCATTGTGTATGTTTTCCACTTCACATTTTTGAAATGACACTGTATCTTCAAATGGTAAGCTGTGCATGTTTTATTGTGTTGTGTGAACTGTAAGCCATCATGTCATCATATCGTGCTTTAAAACTCTCCTCGTCTACTGGATGTTTATTATTTAAGTTGATCTGATCTCTGGTGTAGCTTGAGTTCATTTGTGGGATTTTAATTGTGAGGAGAGGCAGGTGGCGCCACCCGGTTGCTCACAGCATTGTTAGTGCAGCGTTGTGTAAGCGTTTCACTTTCTACAGTGAAACGGATGCCGTGTGCGTGCACTCCTCACACTGTCCACAGCACAGTCCATTCATCTGAAATGAAACCACGAGATGTTTGCGGCTCTTCTGCAGCATTTTATCTTTTTATTTTGCAGTGTGTTCTTTACGTTTTCTGACTTAAATCATTAAAAAATACACAAGCTGTTTCTGCCACTGTACCTTACTGAATAGACCTATAGACTGAAGATTTGTAATAAAGCCCCTTTGATTATGTTGATGTCTGTGTGTGTGTGTCTGTGTGAGTGAGTCTGTGTGTGTGTTTGTGAGTGAGTTTGAGTTTGTGAGTGTCTGTGAGTGTGTGTGTGTGTGTGTTTGAGTGAGTCTGTGTGTGTTTGAGTTTGTGAGTCTGTGTGTGAGTCTGTGTGTGAGTCTGTGTGTGAGTCTGTGTGTGAGTCTGTGTGTGAGTCTGTGTGTGTGTTTGTGAGTGTGTCTGTGTGTGAGTGTGTGTGTGTCTGTGTGTGTGTCTGTGTGTGTGAGTTTGTGAGTCTGTCTGTGTGTGTGTTTGTGAGTGTGTGTGTGTGTGAGTGAGTTTGTGAGTCTGTCTGTGTGTGTGTTTGTGTGTGTGTGTGTGTGTGTGTGTGTGTGTGTGTGTGTTTGTGAGTGTGTGAGTGAGTATGCGGGGGTCACAAGCGTCTCATCAGTGTATGAGAGTCTGTAGGACACTCAGAGTAATGTAATCAGGCAGGTGTGGGGGTCACTGAGGGTTTATGGGTCAGTGTCGTGACCTCTGCTGTTTCTTTGGCTTTGTTCAACACTTTTAATGAGAGTCTTTGTGCTCAGACACTTTCAGACAATCCTTCATTAAACGCTCCTGTGAGATTGACTGTGTGTTTTCACACATTATTCACTGAAAAATATTAGGAAGGAATGTTCCGGGTTCAGTACTGGTTAAGCATTTGTTAAATGCTGCTTGTTACCCAAACCAGAGTGTTTTCAAACAGAACATCCCAGTCATCTGCCGCTTGACACACCAATAAAAATGAAGAACTGTCATTTATCAGTTATTTACTCTAATTTAACTTCTCTTTCTCCAGCTCAGGGTGATGTTGCAGGAGTTCAGGGTTCATCTCAATGTGGATGAGGTGGGTGTGTGTGTCCTCATGAACACTGTTGAGTGTTGTGGAGGTGTCAGATGTCCTTATGAGTCACAGCAGGGGCGTGTGATTTCTTTTCCACACTCCCATAAACCTTCTCCGGTCTGTTTGTCGCTCTGTGTGTGTTTTCTGCTGTATTCAGAGTTTTTCTTCACAGAAGGTGTCTGTGTTTCACGGCTGTCGGGCGGGAAATGTGACAGTCTCACTCATGAGGGTGTTTCTCTACTGGTGATGTCAGCTAGACTGAGCTGTGGACCAGTACAAACACACACGCATACATTACATAAATGCACACATAATACTCATACACATACAAAACACATTTCATTTTAATGGAGGCATTGAAAGGAATATAATCAAATATCTACATTTAAATCTAAATATCTAGTTTGTTTATAGTGATAATCGCAATAAACAATCTTCCAGCAGATAATATAGTTCACACACATGGTTGGGCAGAAGTGTGAGGCAGAAGTGAGGACAAGACCTCGTCTCATTAGTGCAGGACAGAGAAAGTTCTGCTGTTTTTGGCCTCTGTCTGTTGCCTTGACAATGGAAAAATGGCTCACTTCCATCAGAGCCAAAGGCCAAATGTGGTTGTGTGTGTCTGTCTGTGTTAAATGACTGTGCTGCCAACACAGTCACTGTGTCCCAGGTGTGGGCAGGTTGACAGCCTCAGGTTTGCAGGAGTTTTTGGGGACACCTGTACATGTTTCTGTGGTTTTGTGCTGATGTTCTGGGTGTGTCTGTGACGCCTGAAGAGATCAGACTTTGATTCTTTATCAGAAACATTCTGTCCTTGCTCTGTCTGCACAATCTCCTGTTACTAACTGTTCAACAAGCATATACAGTCGTTTTCACATGTCATTCAGTCACCAAATGCTACACTTGAATAAAAACCTGTGTTTGTTTTTTGTATAATAGATTTTTGTCACAGCTTTAGTTCCCATCTGTTCAGTTTAGACACCTCAGTTTATAATTTGTATTGAACATTTTAAAGACTAATTTGTGTTTTTAGTTTGAGATATAATCATTGTAAAAGAACCACAGACAGCGTCTGGTCTGTGCCAGGTTTGTGTTTCTCTGCTGAATGAAATGAAACTCTACAGCAGCAGAAACGCCCGCAGACTCATTCCACTCATAATATTTTTCAAATGACTCACGCGAGGGCAGTTTTCACGTTTATCGCCCACAGACGTCTGAGTGATTGACTCACACAACCCGAGTTCTCCTGAAAAAACTTTCTCTCAGTTTATCGTTTCATTAATTGCCCGTTCTGGGATTTAACTCAGTTTAGATATTTACCAACTAACTTCCCACCAACCTGTCTGCGTAATAACCCAAACACAGCTGCGCAAACGCAGACACAACAGGGTTTGTGTGCAGCTTGTAATGTTGTCCAGTAAGTCCGCTGTGCAGCTCTGAGCTTCATGTGTGGTGTGGTTGTGAATATGAAGTCTCAATGTTTCACAATTGTCTCCTGTGTGCTCATTCTGTCCTGGCAGGAAGCGTGTGGGCTTTTGCCCGTTTCTCATGTATCATTATGACCTGAAAATCTTCATGTAGAACAGTCATAAGACATGAAGATTCTACAGTAGAAGGTCTGAAGTGCCGGAGATGATGCAGTAACATCAGGTTTGATGTGTGATCATTCTGATGTTTAGTTATTGACCAGTCCAGTTTGTTCTTTCTCATCTAATGTTTCAGACAGTATGTGAAAAGTTGAACCTGTCTTTAATCATCTTTTTATATCAGGATTCATACAGATGTCAGATTGTTATAGTTGTAGTCAAAAATCTTGCTGTTTGTAGCTTGTTGCTGTTTCTTCAGAGCGAGAGAAATTCTTCTTTAGTTTGGCTTTCTCTAATGTTCTGATGTTAATGAGTTTCTCTTTAGAAAGATTCTTGCTGTGTTGATGTCTTAGTCCTCTTGAGAAGTTTTTTCTTCTTACCCAGCATTCCTAGTGACTTCAAAGCCTCAGCGATTGTTGCGTGCTCTGTGGCGTCCCATTGTGTTGGCTTTGCATATTCATGAGGAGTGTCTTTTTCTTGCTCACCAACAGCTCACGGTCGGGATGCTGAAAGTCTGAAAGCAGAACCCTGTTGAGATCTTCAGAAACCCTGGAGAACCGAAACAATTCAGCTTCTAAAACAACTAATGCTTTCACTGCCTGTATTTAGAAGGTGAGAATAATAATGTTGTTTGAAAATTTTTAACACAGGACACCTCGTTGCGTGTTTCTTTATCAGAAAAAGTAAAAGTCTCTGTATAAATGTTTTTGTTTGTGTGCACAGATATGATTAGATGTATCAGTTTATCTTCTGTTTGAAGCTGCGGTGGCAGACAGATTGACGTGGTAGGTGCAGATCAGGAGATGTTTTGAGCTGAAGGAAGGTCTGGTTACGCTGGCTGGGGATGTCTTAAGCTCTGAGACTGCCGGGTGGCTACATCTGATTGGGTTTCCACCTGCATGCAGCTGTTGGTTTAAAGGAAGATTCTGTGAGCGAGGAGAAAAAAGCAGAAACTGGCCAGTTGAAATCTGACAGTGAGGGGGTCAGAACATCACTCACAACTTACATTCCATCAGTGACTGCTGTAATTCAAGAATCTGTGACTTCACAGCCAGTCTGATCTCTGTCTGTGTTTCTCACTTCAGTTGAGAATTTTGCGGTTGTCTAACAGATTTTCCAGAGACATGAGAGAGACAGAGACGTCGAGAACTCGATGAAATGAGTACATCTCATGTCGCTCTGTAAACACTGCTGTTTTGTGCTGAGAAAAGTTTGATTTCCACTAGGATTAAAACCTAAAGAATAATAATAATAACAAAAACAGTCTTCATTTACTCATCACTGATATTTTAAACCTGTATGAATTTCTTTCCTCTGTGGAACACAAAATGTTCAGCTGAAGTTTTTCTTTATCTGATGTTCACACAGGTGAAGGTTTGGTTAGACATTCCTTGTTTGTTTATCAGAAAGTTAATTCGATCAGAAATGTCTTTGTGGGAATAATGGGTTTGAAACACTCAGGGAAGTATTTAGGGAAAGTTTTGTGAGTTTGTGTTGGGCTGGAATCAGAGCGTGCAGCCCCTCACATTCCCCCCGGACGGCCCATTTTTCACGAGGGCCCAAGCGGGGCGGCCGGCCTCACGCTGAGCATTTGATAGAGCTCACAGTGAGTGTGTGAGCGGCCCTGACCTACTCACAGCTCCAAACGCCAGAGCGTCTCAGAGGTCAGCACCATTGCATGTATTCTGCGTGAATGCCAAATCAGCTCTGACAGCTACAGTGTTGCATTAAGAGCGCAGCCCACCCCGCGCTCTCCCTGTTCTTCTGTCTCTCTGTTTCACACACACACAGAGTCTCCCGCCTGCAGAGTTTCGAGCGTCAAGGCCGGGGAGGATGCTGGGATGCGTGGGGGGGTGTGTGAGTGGGTAGTGATTCATGTCAGAGTGAAGATATTCTTTCATTTGAATAGATGATCGATTTATCTCTCAGCCCTGAAAACACAGAGCTGTGATGCAGAAATTACACCAATAAACTAGATTCCTGCACCTGGAAACCCAGAAAACACTCATAGTCATACTGCTGCTCTGTCTGGAGTACTAGATAATTACTAGGGTGATATTTTCTATATTCTCTCTTCATATTTGTACTTGTTTATTGCATATCACTATATTTTATTCGTTTGCCTTTGAGAAAGCTGTTCTTGTTTTCTGCTTCTGATTTGTGTGTGTGTAAACGTTTTGAGGCAACACAACATCTCATCTCTACAGAGCTGGTGTCTGGTCCATCATGATCTCATCAGATCTTCTAATATTCGTTCTTAAGTTCTGCTGGAGTTCTGTGTGGTTTTGATGCGATATCAGTAGGTGAGGGTTTTTTACGGGTGAGTTTTTGCGGTGGATCAGGGTGAGGGGGGCGTGACACAGCCTGAGGTGAGTCTTACCATCACCTGATGTGTGAATGGCTTTTGTCATGCGCCGGTTCTGCTGTTGTGTGTTTTTACCGGCTGCTTTGTGTTCCTTAACTGACCCATAATGAGGTGTCAGTCACACAGGGGCACCCTGAAGAGGATGAAGGAAATGCTTAACCGACTCAACAGGAAGAAGTTTTTACAACACTGAGTGAGAATTATCTTCATTCCATTCCCAGTTTGAATCTGGAACTACAGGCTGCAGTTTCTTTCTGTTAGTGATGTTGATTTAGTTTGTTGCTCTGTAGTTACTCTGGTTGCATCACCCATAATGTTACTCATACTCTGGCTGTGTGAGTAACATGAGTGAGAACATCATAAAGAGATCGGCACCCAGAATATGCTAGAAACCACACAGCAACCCACTTAAACCGCTCAAAACACACAGTACAACCTCACTTAAAAACTTATTTTTTAACTTAGTGTTACGTAGTCGGGCCCTGTTCACAATTAGGCTGTAAAATGATGAAGGGTAAGCTAGTGTTTGTTTCTGGGTTTCTCTGTGTGATGGTTTGTCTGCTGTGGTCATGTGACTGCTCAGGGCTGTTTTTCCTGCTGCTCTGTCTTTGGGGGTCACTCACAACCCCTCTGTTGCCCCTCCTGCCCCTGGCCTCTTTTCAGCACTCAGCCCTCCCCTGATCCTGAGGGTCCCGACAGAACTAACTGAGATCTGCTGCTGCTATTGTCTCTCTTAAGGTGTTCTAAGTCTCTCTCTCTCTCTCTCTCTCTCTCTCTCTCTCTCTCTCTCTCTCTCTCTCTCTCTAAGCCTGGCTGTCAGTGTGGAGTAACTGTGGAGAGAGCAGCGCGTGTGTGTGTTTGCAAAGCAGCGACACACACACACACTCATGCCCTGGTGGTGTAGGCGGCCAACTGAACTCTCAGGGATGGAGCTGCAGGTCTGGATGGAATCCCGTCTGTTGGTTCTGTTGGTTCTGATCTTGCTCTTCTCTTCCATTCAGGGTGAGTATCCATCATGTACTTTCTGCTGTGGGTCGGCTGTAGAAACCGGGCCGTGTTTACTGTGATCTCTGTTGGCGTCTGTGTCAGATGAATCTATTTTTTGTGTGCTGGTATTTATGTTTTGTTATGATCGGAGTGTTTAGGTTATGCCTGTTTGTGTGACCGTGTCGCGTTTCATGTTTAGAATATTTGTCGAGCCGTCACAAGAGTGAAGTGTGTACAGGACCGAACTGTGAAATATATTCAATTTAATACACAAGTATAATAGACACAGTGTTTAATGCACACGTATTTTTTTAGTTAGATTAAGATTTTGGATGTATACTTATTTATATGAATATTTCAAATGACAAATCTCAACTAGAACAAAAGCTGTAAAATAATTAAAACGTTTTTAATTGCAGTTTTAGTTTTATATACGGCATCACAGCACATCATTGTGAGCTGAAACCATTTATGTCTGTCTAAGAGGAATTCTGTTTGTAATTCAACAGGTGGAGTTTAATTTTTGTATTTTTTTTTATTAAATTGATGACTGTGGTGTCTGTAGTACAGTACAGTCAGTAGTACAGTGCAGTCTGTCGTCTCTGTGTGTTTGATTTGGGGATTTGACTCTTTGGTGAGGTATTTGGTGAAGTCTTTGAGATAGAAAAGTGAGATACTGTCAGATACTTGTTAAATGCGCAGTTTGGCGTCAAGCTGTAAAATCACACAAACACACACAGATACAGATGAACAAACACATGCTCGTCTCATCTAAAATAATTACAATGAGCAGAAATACCTGCAGCATGAATTTCAGAAACACACACTACAGAAGACTGATGTGCTGTTTTCATTCTGTGTGTAATCGTGTCTCGAGGATTCACGTTTAGGAAACTTCTGTGTTGAGCTGTTGTTCATTTGTATGATAATGAGGTTGTTTTATTTAGTTTTAGTTAAAACGTAATCTAAATTTCCCCCAGTGTACTTGACTATGTGTTTCTGATCTTATTTTGCTTAATTTCAGAAGAAAAAAGTCTTTATAATTTCAGATCTACTTTCTCAGCCTGTGAAATGTCTTTTCAACTGATGTCACCATGTTAAATTATATTTTTATATTTAGTTTTAATCACGTTATGAACATAAAATAGTTGTGAATGCTTGTTTGTTTTACGTATTGGAAGTGATGTGTGTGTACGTGTGTGTGTGTGGATCTGCTAGTGTTACAGTATCAGTGTGTTTATATTATTTCATTGTCATGACTGATAGCAGTGAGATCTGGTGCACAGTGAAGATCAACTCCTCAAAACACCATCATCATCATCTACTGCTGCTTGAGAAGTCTGATCTGAGAGTCTGATGTGTCTGATCACTGACCAGCTGTGGTGATACTGGTGATGTTCACACAGTGTGTTAGTAGTTAACCACCAAATACCAGTAGTTAAAGAGCTGTGTGTCAATTAATTAAACACACAATTAAACACCAGACGATCATTTGAACACTGTTACAGCTAACATATCATGCTCTTGTTTTTAGTGTAGAAGCAGCAGGAAATCTCCAGTTGTTCTTCAGCAGGTGCTGTTAGACTTTCTGAGGTTTTCTGGCCTTTGATAAGATGAAAGGAAAATCAAGGACAGTGGTGAGGAGGAGAGAATTGTTTCTCGATCGTTCTGTAGACTCAGCACACAGCCCTGACGTCTGTGACCTTCACACGAGTGAGAGAAGATCTCTCTTCTTCTGCTTTCCATCCTGAGTCCTGAGATCTCCTGAGTTCTCCTGAGTTTAGTGTTCTGAATGAGATGTTAACTGAAATCACCATGGTAACTAAACAGCTAGTTAGATAAAGATAGTATTGAGCAGGTATATGTGACACTGATCCTGGGTATGTTTAATACTTTAGTGTGAGTTACAGCATTAATGACACACTGATTATGAGTTTCTTGTTGTGATTGTTTCAGGCTGTTAAAACACTTCACACACTGACAGAGTCAGTAAATGACACGCGTGTGTTCTCTGAGTGTTCGCAGTATGTAAGAGGGAGACGTGGGCAGGAGATTTCTGTCCTCTGTCTTTTAACTGCCAGTGTTTTCAAGGTTACTGTCAGTTTGCCAAAAATAGCTCAAAAACAGACGCTTCATTTATTGTCTCTCATCCTCACGTGTCTTTGATCGTTATTCTTGCTCATTACTCAAGGTTTCTTGCACAATTAAACACGAGAGGTTGTGTTGTGTTATGAACAGAATTACATTTAAAGACAGCAGAGTGACGTTATTCACCATGTAACACAATCTCTTTGGTTTTATTTAGTTTTACACTTACAACACTTTCGTCACATTCCGCTAGTTCAACACGTGAGTGATGCTGATACATCAGGATTTCTCATCACACACAGAACACATCTCAGCCGACCGGATGCTTCCTGACAGGAAACGGATTGTGTTCCTCCAAACTGAATCTGATCTGGACTCCAGCGGTGGCCCCTCACGGGCTGCA